>JANHGL010024082.1:45839-61544 GCA_024611195.1 Ceyx melanurus
AGCAAACCAGCCTCCCTTCTCCCAACTCTGGCAGGGTGGGAGGGCTCCTCATCTTCCCAACGCCCGGTCACGGAGCTGCACACTGAGTGTCAGCACCACAGGACAGGGGGTGAGAACCAGCCCCTGTGCCCAGGGAGGGCTGGCTGAGGAGATCATGGCTGTGCACTGATGTGTCCTGTGGCAGCCAGGGTGCTTCACAGCCATAGGAGGTTGTGTCCCACCCTGCTTCAAAGCAAGTGGAGCTGGAGTACAGCAGCAGACATTTGTCTGCATTTGTTTACCAGCTGCTACCAAAGAGATTACCCGGGCCCTCCCCACACATTTGCTTTTTCTCCTTCACTGGGAACAGACTCAGCATCTTTACCTGTTCCTGGGCATTTTCTAGTTCTCAGGATCAAGTTTATTCAAAACTTCTAGAGACTTTACAGCCCTATGCTCCCAGCCCACTGGTGAAGCAGGTCTGCTCTCCTGTTCAAGTCATCTGCTGAGCTCAGTGTAACACAGAGGTTTGACCATGATGGGCAGCAGGCTCTCCAACCCGGACACCAAGCTTCCCAGCAAAAGCAGAGATGCCCAGGATCTCTTGCTAAGCCTCTGAAACCCTCCCCCTCCACCCCTTTCTCTTTATTTCATTGGGAAACTGCTCCAAACAGCACTGGAATACATTATTAAAGCAGTACCCAGGCAGTATGGGCAGGTAACAGAAACACTGCCACTGGGAGTAGGGAAGAACTCCAGAGAGCTCTTTGGTAGTCATTCCAGCAGGGGAGGAGGGTGAAGGGAAAAGCCATGTTCAAGGCCTCTTTGGTTACGTAAACTTCATTTCCATGTCTTTTATCACTGATAAGATAAGCCATTGCTCAAGTTCAAGTTCTGTATCAAGTAAACCATGATAATCCTCTCAGGAATTCCCCATGCCCCAGCTTGAACAGACCTGCAGAAAAGAGCTTAAGGGGTTGCCTTCAGCTTAAAAAAAGAAACACACACAAGCACCCAGCCACATACTTATTTATAGCCTAGGCAAATTTGGGGCCTTATAGAGTACTGGAGGCTTGGATGGGTCTGCCTGAATAAAGAGATCTACTTCTGCTCTAGTTCATAAATGCTCCAAGCTCCTGCTCGGTCACGCATCACACAGCTGAGCACCAGCCCTGAGATGGACCCCCCCGAGGCAGATAAGGATCTGCAGGATCCCAGCCCCAAAAGCAATTAAACTGATTCACAACCAGCCCCCCACACTTTGTGCTGGATTACAGCAACAAGAGGTTTCCAGGCAGCTGGGGGTTTTTTTTTTGTTTGTTTTATTACAGCACAGGATAGTTTTACATCCTTTAATGCTGGTGGCAGCATTACAGTGATTTCAAGCAATGATTACCTCGCTTTGGGTATAAGAACTGGAACTCACTAAGACCACCCCCTCCTGTGCTGCGCTGTCAGGACACCCAGATGTGAACCACAGCCACAGTGATGTGATCCAATCTAGCAACTGGATATATTTGCTAACCACTTAAATATGCACTCACACACACTGAGCTGTTGCACAAAGGGCCATTTCATCCATTTCTGATGGCAAGACGGATGGCAGCAATAAGCAGACACACCAACTCTTGCCCTTCTCTCTGCTGCTCGTCATCAGGACGCAAATTATCTGGGCCAGCAATTTTATCACAGCCTCATCCAGGGAACCAACTTAGCCTAAAGGCAACGAAGGCCAACGTTTAAAGCTCAACTCCTTTACTTCACAGGGCTGCATCTGGCCACCCCCATGCAGTTCATCAACGTGCAACCACACGCTGGAAGGGCCCAGCCTCAAACCCTTCTAAGCCTGGGGCTGCCAGAAGATGAAGGCACAAGTCTGTGGGTATCATCTGAAATTCGTGCTTATAATGTAAATTCTCTTCAGGTCTCTCTACTTCCTCAGCCAGCCCAATGGGCTCTGGCACCCACAACTGTTTATTTCCAGCTACTAAGACTTTCATCTTTCCAACAGCCTCTCTCCATTAGGGTCCTTTTCACATGTCTCTCAAGTATTTTATGACACTCAAGCTAAAAGATTCTGCATATCAAACAAAACGCATCTCTCCTCCCCACCAACAACTTCAAGATTCCCTAACAGTGACTGACAACCCACAATATTGTGGGAAAGGTTTTTCTCAGGTCAGCTGCTGGAAAAGCTCTTCCAAGGTAGCAGCTGAATTCAAATCACGCACCAATTAGCTCAGAGGGATTTGTATGTTTTTCTTCCAGGAAACCTATTTGAAAACAAAACAAAACAAACAGGGGAAAAAAAAGGTTTAAATCTCATTAGAAGATCTCAAACTGTGTCCCAAGCACATCACATTTTCCACCGAGGAAAACAAGAGCAAATCTAACTCGTTTCACCCCATCTGAAGGGGTTTTGTCCTTTAAACCCTCTTGCTGTGTCATTCCCCAATCTCCCAAGGAAAAGCAAGATAACACAGAGGTCCAGGGTGGCTACAGACCTGCTCAGCATCATGCAGGGAGCAAATCCCTGTCCCAAAGTGCTGGGGTCCATCCTGTACCTTTCCCACAAGCCGAGGTTTTCCACCCTGCTCTCTCCCCTCAAGGCCACATGCAGATGACCGTGCTTTTTCTCTGAAGCCAGTGCCAATGAGGCCACTGCATTCGTTATCCCGCAGGATAATGACAGAGTGCAATTCAGTCAACAGCAAATCCTCCCCGGGGAGATGCCCTCTGACCCTCCCCGGGCTGGGGGATGAACGTAGACAGCCAGATCTCAGACAGGCGGCAGAGCTGAGTGAATAATTCCTAATGAATCCTTTGATCTCTTCTTTTGTTTTGGGGAAGGGAGGAGGGGGAGAGGGGGGAGGGAAATAATTTGGAACTATCCACCAGCAGAAAATTATTTTCTAGAACTACCCCCAAATCACTGTCATCCTAACCACATTTTTCATGTCTCCTCAGCACAGGGTGAGCGGGAGGCACACACTGCTCTGCCCAGGCTGGGAAGGGAGGGCAGAGCAGCCAAAGTCACAGCAAGAGCAGTGGAGCTCCTGGAAACCCAGTTTAAAATAGCCCTTAGACTAACAATGGAGAGTGAATCTAAGATATCTGTTCAAACCACATTTTTGCCAATAAAATTCAGTTCCCTGACACAAACGCATGAAGGACAAGAAAGTTCATGAAATAAGGCCCACAGAAAGTCAAGATCTTGCTTCTCTCCACATGCCAGTCAGCCCTTTCTGTTTTCTCCCAGAGCTGGCAGGATCACGAGCATTTGATGCAAGCAGACTTTCCTCCCAAGGAAAAAAAACCATTCTCATTTCTCCCATGTGAATTCAGCTGCAGAATTCAGTCCTGCAGCACCTCCTCACACTCAGTATCACCCAGAGGTATGAGAGTAAACAAGGGTGGAAAACTGACCCATAACCATGAGCTGCTTCACAAACTTCAAGCCACCCATGGGGCACCAGTTTCTATCAGCTTGATGGTACCAGTTCTAGCCATGCATTTTCATCCCCATCTCTCAATCAGGCCTGAAATCAGCCATGTCTGAAGGAGTTACTTCCATCCAGCTGCACCAGCATTTACAGGATTTACCCCCATCCAGCCCCATCTCACCAGCATCTGTGTTTTATATTGGGAATGGAAATTACACAGAAGGATCACGGTTGTAGGATGCTCCCTATTCCCAGACAAATGAACTGACATGAACCTACACACTTAAATAGAGCTTGGCTCGTGTATTTATATAGATGCCAAATCCCAGGGATATCAATGACAATCTCTTCCCCAGTAAAACCTGATTACAGCACTGGACTCTCCAAAGCCCCCTCTTCCATCTCCCACGTCACCCGGGACATCATGGGGAGCAGCGGGTGAACCCCTCCAAGTGCCCAACACAGTGGGGGCTGCAATGCCAATGATTAAGCAGATCTTCAAAGGAAGAAAAACAAGAGTCCTGGTCAATGACTGACCAGAGTAATGGCTCAGCCTATTCTCATGTGCTCCTCTCACAGCACATTTGTTTGCTGGGCTGCCCAAGAGGTTTCGAAGGGTCAAACACGAGGTCATCAACTGCACAGTCATTTCAGCTTTGCTGCAAATATAAAAAGCTGCAACTGCAGGCAAGGAAGGTCCCAATCCATAAAATTAAGAGAAAAAAAAAAAAAAAGTAATGAAACTGTAAATCCTTTATACCCACCAGAGGTAGCATCAAAAAAGCTAAACAAGAAAAAAAGAAGGACCTCGTGATTTTGCAAAGATCAGAGGTTAGCATTATTTAGTAATCCACCTCAAACTGTGACCAGCCTCAAGGACCAAGAGTGGCTGTGGAAAGCAAAACCTTGCTTTCGGGCTATTTTCAGAAGCACTCACAAGGTTTATCCCAGAAACTGCTTTCTGCCTACTCAGATTTCTCAACTGAACTGATCACATGGTGTTTAGATGGACTGCTGGAGACACTTGAGAATAGCAGCACTGCCTGCTGCTATCTGCCTGGCACAGGATGGTTTTTAATTGAGGTTGAACTCTTAAGTCCCTGCCGCAGTCTGCAGCTCCAATCACTGAAATAATAATTAAACCCAGGAGAAACAGCAAAAAGTAGCAATGCCTTTAACTAGCGTATTAAGATGAGGAAAAGCAAAGACGTGCACAGACATCTCCAGGATGTGCTGTTTTGTTTCAAGCTCGAGGATCTGAGCAGATTTTAAATGGCAAAAGTCAGGGTGGCAGAGCCCCTGCAGTGCAGTATGGAAACAGAAGCTGTGCAGAGTGCTCACTTGCACCTCAGCCAGCCCAAGGGGGAAACTGGAGCCAGTTCTTCCCACCAGAGTCTGTGACCTTCCTCCCATGGGACTCGAGATTATAAAATGAGAGGGGGACACAGAACAAGAGAAACACCTGAGACATCAGCCTAGCTCAGAACCAGCCTCCCCAGCTCAGATATGGAAAACAAACTGCTAAAGAACCACCCCTAGAAAGTCAGCGCTGGCTGCAGAGGCTGTTGGTGGATCAGACAGCTAAAGTTCTGCTCTGAAATCCAAGGGGAGAGGCTCAGCCTGGAAACAACTCTCCATTAGGTTAATTAATCAAGTTTGATGTATCCAGTTCTGCTACCGTAATCACAGGAACTGAAGAGCAATGCTTCACACAGATTCCCCCCTGTGGCATGAGGGATGGAAGAGTTGTGTCCAGCTTCTCCCAGCAGGGCAGAGACGAGGACCCCACCATCCCAGGACACCCTGACCTCTGTGCAAACACCACCCCAGCCCCCCCAGGCTGGGCTGCCTACAAACGCCTTCAGGAAGAGCTCCTTGTCCATAGAGCATAAGGATGCTAAAAATAGCACCAGAGAGCAACAAGGTTAATGACACATCAAGAAGATGCATTTGCAAGCAGAAATAAACAGAACACATGTGAGATGTGCTCTCCACCTGGCTGCTGTTTGGGTTTGAGTGGCGGAACAAACCAAAAGATTCTGTTTTTTCTTTAAAATCTGAAATCCATCTGTCAGTGAAGTGACAGAGAGCTGTCCATGTCTCCAAACCTCATGCCAAATGCAGCTGAGCCTTGTTTATCTCTTCCAGTGCCCAGGAAGAGAGCACTGAGTGTTACAGCATTTCCCCAAACAAACAAACATTTTAAGTGTCATTAGCTACATTAGGATCAACATCGCGTCAGTTACAACCCTAGCCTGCAACACCCATTCAGCACACCCTGCACTAGGGCACAGGAGCAAGAACTACAACCACATCTAGAAAAAGAAGCAGGACAGAAAGTGTGATTTGCAGTTCAAATCTGAGTTCAAATCTTCTACCAGAGAGGTTTTGAACTCCCCTGGGAACAGGACCCTCCCCTCTCCTGCACTTTCTGTTCACCAAGTGCCAGAGCCTGGTGCTTGCAGGGGTTGCCCCAGAGCAGGGAGGATGGCACCAGACCAACCTGCCTCTTGAGCAGCTCTCCCCTGGGTGCAGAGGGCTGTGGGCACAGACTGCTCAGCTCTCCCGGGCAGCACCATGATGTTCAAGGAACAAAGGTAGCAGCAGCCAACACCAAGCAGCAATGGGCACAGGGAGGGTGATGGGAACAGCCCAACCCCTGCTATGGAGGGGCACTCCCAGTCACCTTCCTGAAGCAGGCAGCAAATGCCACAGACCTTCCCAGCTGCCCCCACCATGGCAGAAGACCTGACTGACTTCTAGGCTAAAATCACACTGGGAAGGCAAACTGAACCCTACGAGAGGGTCTCTGTCTCTTATAAAATTATTTTATCCCCTGCTAAAGAACACCCCTCAGAGACAAGCACAGATCTGTGCAGAGCAAGACAGAGAAAAATCTGCTATTTAGAGGAGAATTTCAAGACTGTGGTTTTACTCCCACAAGAGACACAGGCTTTAAATGTAACCAAGCTGTGCAAATTCCAGGCACTATCCCCCAATTTCGAGGTGCATGTCCCTTGGCTCCCCATCCCTCCTTGCAGCACCCATACTAGCCCCAGAGAGCTGCCAGCCCAGCCAAAAGCCTGACTGCTTGGTAAAGACATTCATTTAACTGCTCAGGTCAAAAATAACAGGAGGGAAAAGCACAATGATAGGAACACAGTGAAAGGCAGTGATGTGGAAAACCCCTTTAGCCAGCAGAACAACCAACACCCTCATATCTCAGAAATACAGCCTATAAGAAGTCAGCCAGATGCTGTGAAAAAGGTAGAAGAAATCACCCTTGTTTTACAGTCCCAAACCCATTAAGGGTTACAATCCAGCTCCACCTTTCTTCACAGGTTAATGCCACTTTCCCACCCCTCATGCACACACTACTGCAAATGCTTTATTTAGTTGCTTAATACAGATTTCAGTGTTATGCTTATCACAACACTGGGAGCTGGCCATGTGAAAGGAGCACAGAACACAGAGAAGACCCATTTGTCTCCATAACTAATTGTTCTGCCTCCTCAACGTACACACCAAATTGGCTTGGCAAAGCTGCAAGGAGAAGCTGCTCTATTTATTCAGACGTTTCTTCTGCTGCTTGAAAGGCTTCATAAAGCAGACTGCAAATGGCCAAAGGAGCACAGGCACCTTTAACAAGTTTATGCAAAACAGAAGGAGTGAGGAAAGGATCAGGCCCCAGGTTAGCAGCATTCCTGGCCAGCTCCTTTACAGCAGGTATTTTAGCCTCGCTTACCTAAGAATTAATTGGCAAAATACTCAAGAAGTTCAAAAAGGCAAGTGTGAACACTCACTCACTTCTGGCTGCAGCCTTCTCTACCCTAGGGATCAGCCTCTGTAAAACACAAAGTACGTGTAGACTGCCTGCTGAGGAGGCAGGGGAGTGCCTGCCTCAGCCAAACACGTCCCACGCCTCCAGCAGCAACTCCAGGCTGAAGAGTCGTGCACAGACGTGTTCTTCCTGGAACAGCCCCACGCCTGCAGCCAGGGGTCTGACTCTGCACCCATCTTCCAACTCAGCCAAAGGTTCAAGGTGTTTCCGCATAAAACAAGGAACTAGAGCGAGACAAACACAATAATACATTGTGTGGGGAATAAAGCCTCCTGCTGAGAAGAAATCCACAGACGTTTAGAAGGCACAGCTGAACAAAATGCAAAAGGAGTAAGCCGCAGATGGAGCTTCAAGTTCTTGTCTCGTTGATTGAGATGGCAAAACTCACACCGTCTTTGGCAGGGGAAGCAGGAGCAACCAGGGTGCTTGTGTCTGCCTCTGCAGCACGACTCCACCTCTGGGCAAACCAAACTCCCCGTTTCTCAGCTCTCACCTGCTGTTGACAGAGCCTGAAGGACATTTATAGAAGTGCTCTGGATTTCACAAGCACCATTCTCAGCGGAGAAGATGCAAGCCTTAGCTTCCCCACAGTGAGAGTTAGAACAAAAACACAACCCTTAAGGTACATGCCGACTTCTCTCCTTACTTTGTTTTGTAATGCTGGAGAAAGCCCAGAATCCTGCAGCTTTTCTCAGTCCATCAGCACTCAGCCCTCAGGAACGCAGATGGATGGGTTCTGAACCAAAAACCGCAGCGGCTCTTTACGTGCATGTCTAATTGTGGCATCTGAAGACGCGTAGACATCAAAAACCCAAGAACACTACGCATTTTTTTAGCATCTACCCTGTCAAGAGAGCAAAGCAAAGCCAAGACTAAAACCTACAAATGAAGGGGAAAAAAAAAAACTAGAGGGGAAGAAGAAAAAAGCGCTGGCTGACACCTCCTATGCACGCTGTCAGCGGGATCATCTGCTCCAAAAATAAAGATGCTCAGTGCATCTAACTGATGACATGACAACTGCTTCACGGTCCCAACACCGGAGTTGCATAAAACCCTCCAAACATCCATCGCCTTGCAGCTCAGTAAAAACCAATCTCTTGTACCCAGAGAGAGCAACAAACACGGTGAGCTGTTCCCTGGGAGGGTTTTCAGCTCTTCACAGCCACTCGAGCATCTGCAGGGGCTGCAGAGAAGCCTTTCACCTCTACCCTCTGCCAGTCACAGGTCCAGCCAGACGCCCAGAGACAAAGTGGCAGCCCAGGTGCCCGTGCACATAGTGCAAAACCATCTCAGCAGCACAGGATCCCAAACAGCTCTGCAGACAAGCACAGCAGGGCAGAGCTACCGGCCCCAGGCCCCGCACACAGCCAGCGGCAGCCAACCTCGGGCTGCCTCATCAGCACCTCCCAAATACTGACATTTATTTAAGACTAGAAAGAACTCAAGACTATTAAGATGGAATATTTTTACTTAAGGCTTTTTCCACTGCCAGTTCAGAGAATTTTCCCAAAACACTGGATACACTGATTCCTCTAACGCAGACTTTGCTGCATTTTATTTCTTTGACAGTTTTTAATCACCTCTGGTCTAACATTTGGAAATTATTAGTCACACATACACACATCAGAAGCAAGGCTGCAGGGAAACATGAATTTCACTGGCCTGCCTGGTTTTGTCTGTGGACACCACCTCGCATATTACCAAATCAAAACAAGCCGGGCAGCTTCAGTGTGAGGGGGAAATGAAAGGGCAGACCAGTGACCTAGAAATGAAGCTGAGACTTTGGCATGAGCTTGAAACTCTGCAGCAAAGGCAAAAAAAAAAAAAAAAAAAAAAGGACAAAAAAAAGCTGTAAATTTCAAGATGGAGCTTGAAGCATTTCTTGCTCAAGCTATATAACACAGTATCACCAGAAAAATAAGGGTTTGATCAAGGAAGCCTTTCCAATAGGAACAAGTCCATCCCCTTCACCAAAGAGAAGAAACTCATGCCAGAAGAGGAAAGGGGACAGAGTTATTCAGGGTACCATTGAAGGAAGAACACCCCCCCAGGCAACCAACCAGAGCAACTGTGAGTGCAGAGCTCTGACACCAAACAGCCCTGCTCTGTTACACAGCCCAGGTTTACGTACCGTGTGGTGTCATGAATCTCACGACAGTGACAGCAAGGGCTTGAGAACAGTAGACAAAGCCTTAGGGCTTCAAGAAGTGGCTGGGAATGCTGAAGTCACATGGCTCAGCACCCATCCAACCCAAACTCACCCTGCCAAGTGGAATTGGTTCAAGGAGGGCGTTAACAAGTTACCTTTGTTCCAGCAAGTTTCAGGCTTGATCGGGTAACGTCCACATCAACATAAAACTGACACGGGATGTTCACCACTCTCCAGCCAGGCTGACAGGAGAGGTTCTCACATGCCAACATCCAGCCTGGACTGTGGCTATACCACCAGGTAACCCAGTGTAAATCACTGGGGACTTTCAGCCTTCACAAACCAGCTCCTTCCAACATGGGGCCAAAGAGCTCACGTGGGCTCGGCCATAAACACTCCGGCAAAGCAGCAAAGTGCTTCTGGAACACGAGCCAGGTGCTGCCACTGAGAATCCAAGCACCAACCAGTTTCTGCAGTGCTGGGAAGTACACGTTGGACAAGTCTGCAGTGGCCAAAGGCTGAGCTATTTACGAAGTGATCGAGTACCACGCAGCTGAGGACGTGGTCCTATAAAAACGGAGCTGTTGGCAGTAATTTTATAAGGTTTGAAAATAATTTTCAGAAGAAAGCCAACTTTCCATTGTTTGCCACAGCTTGTTAGAAGCCCACACATCCCGCGGCGTAAAGACACCCTCCAGCCTCTCCAGCCAGCAGCACACAGCTGGAGGTACAGGCAGATTCTCCAAGTGCCTGACTTTCCCTGTCACCCTACACACCAATTCACTCTCCCACAGCATCCCCCCCCAGAGACAAGCCTGGGGTTCAGTCCTTCACCATGCTGTGCTGCAATAATCAGGCTCCAGCACCTTCCACAACCACCTGAGCCTCCAGAACTTGCAATTACACCCTCCCCGAGGAGGATGAAACCTGCGTGCCTGGGAGACAGACAGTCCTCAGGGGACTGATCACAGACAATGGGATGATCCACACCAGGAACCTTCCCAAATCCTGTCATCCTCCACCCACAGGCTGACACATTTCTTCTGCTTTCTTCAGCACAGAGACACAGAGGAGCACAATACAAACCACTCTCTTGCCCCAACATGCACAGGACAAACCTTAACCACATTGCTTTGGAAGCTGGAGAGAAGTGTTCAGGTACCAACACAGAACCAGCTCTGAACCCACAGAAAGCAGGGTTTAGAAGATATTAAAGCCTCCAAAACTGTGACGGTCGGGTCACACCACTGGAGTATTTCTTCTTTTTACTGCCAGCTCCCAGGCTGGGCAGGGAGAAGCACACCCAGGCTTCAGCTAACCCAGTAAGAGTTAACTTCCCACGTATTTGGGCCAAAAGTGCATTTCTGGGCATCGCCACTCTGTCCAGTGTTACCCCAGGGAAACAATGCTAAATAAAGATTATGCCGAGCGGTATTATGTAAATAATTCTCTTCCACAATGAAAGGCTAAACCCAGACTGCTTGGTTAGTTATTAACCCAGGAGCCAGCACCACAGAGAGGAAATCCTGCCGGCTCTCCCGCCCTCCACACAGCACCACGGGCGAGCAGAGACAATAACCAGCCCAGCCCTGCCACTCTCCCTCAGACCACCTCCCACAGGAGGAAACCAGCTGGGCCACACCAGGTTGTGTCCTCCCAGGGCAGCCCCTCTCCTCCTGGCCTCACCTCCGCTGCCAAGGCTGGACTTGGCCCCTTGCTCCTCAGCCTCCTCCCACCACTGGTCCAGGCCACAGAGGTCTCTTGCCCTCTGATGGCAACACACTCCTCACCACACCCTGCCTGGAGACCTTCCCTTCCCCTTGCAGTCTGCCTTCCCCTGCACATCTCCTGCCCAAAACAACTTGCTCGACCTTTCTGCCTCCACCTCCCTCCTGCCTCGGCCTCACATCTGAGTGCTTGATGTTTGTCATACGATTTTAAATCTGTCAGCAATTCATCCATCTGCCGCCTCCTGGGTTTTTAATGCCGGGAATCATTCTGGGACACAGCCCTGCATAAAGCCCTTGGTGGAAAATGAAGCCATACTTCGTTCAGAAACCAAATCAGCTTTGAGATTGTTTCTTTCCAAGGTGCTGGGGTGTTTCAAAGGCTGGCTTCTTCCTTCCAGCCAGCAGAAAAGCCACGATGCTATCCGGTCTAAAATAAACATTATGGGAGCGGCGATAAGGGGAAATATTTCAGCTGACTAAGAGTAATGTGGGTTCAAATCTGAGCGTAAGCTGATATTGCTTGTAATTTGTTCCCGAGCCAAAAACACAGACTGGGAGAGAAGAAATGGAAGGCATTAAACAACAAGCAGCGTACTCAGCGACTCTGGAAAACTTCAGCATTTCCATTTATGTTATTATTTTTTTAAATAACCTTCAGTTTCACGGATCATAAAGTTAATTTGGAGTTAACTTCCCTTCTCTGTAACTAGACAGAGCTGCTATCCTTTACACTCGCCGATGTTTGTTCAGTGCTCTGCAGCCACACTGCTTTTGAGCTCACTAACCATTATCAGCATCCTCTGTGCCACCCCGCAGGCACGGAACTGTGCCAATGGCTTTGCTCTCTCCCTGCCCCCTGCTGTGCCCCAGCCCTCCTCCAGCTCCAGCACCATGGTAGCAATCACAGCCATGGCCATCTAACCCCATCTTTACTGCTTTTCCTCCAGTGCCAATCACCTCTTCCTGCAGGCAGGGCTCCTCCCTGGGCATCTTCAAGTCACACGTGGACCGGCAGCCAAGAGCACACTGCTAGCAGCAGGGTCAGCAGCAATCAGCACCTCTTCTTGCCTGCCCAACCACAACCATGTCCCATCTCTGAGCTTCCCACCATGAAGATGGCAGGGGCAGCAGCACTGCACGAGCACTGTCAGCTGACCAGAAACACCCTCTTCTCAGGAACTCTCCTCACCTTTAATATGGGACAGTCCACACCCCAGAGAGCCTCTCCTTGCCAGAGGCAGCTTGGCAGGAAGGGTGAACTGGTGGCCTTGAGAAGGGAAGTGACAAGTGGAGTGGGCAGCAGGACTGGAGGTGCAACTGAGATGTCTCGATTCCCAGTACAGTCCCTCTGCTGCCTTGTGCACAAGTCAGGGTTCACTTCCCAAAACTGCCAAATCACTCATTTCCTTCTGCTCTGCTGTCCTCCTCCCCTTCCTACCAGATCCCTCCCTTGCTAAGACCAGGCCCTTGTGGGGATTTTCACACCCTTAGTGCTCTGAAGCTCCAGCTCCCCCTCTTCAATCCTTTTTTAGGAAGTGCCTCTGCTCTGTCCATGCTCATTAAATGACAATGCATTTCCATTTTCTGCAGAGATCCATCTCTCCAACATCACAGGGCAAAGCAGAGACCCTGACACCTGCATGCCAGCCCAAATCCAGCCACAAATAGCAATTCTTCACCACTTTCCTCTGTCAATATACAGCAAGAGCTCTTCAAAGCCATGCAAGAGCCTTTGCCACAGCAGCTTAAATGAGAATCCACAACGCCAGGATGCCTGAATCCTTAAGCAGCTGCAAACACCTCAGTCACTAAATCAAAGAGGCAACTGGATGCTGCTGGACCTCGTTTCTAGACCCATTAGAGCTGACCCTGCTCTCCACTGAACCTCTCGGGGAGGACTAAAGCAAGCCATAGCTCACATGAATGCAGCTACATCTAGCCCCCAGTCTGCACTGGGGGAACAAAACCCAGGAGAGAACCGGTACTTTGGGAGTAACAAGCCCTCGGGCTAAACAGGCAGAGCAAAGAGGGGAAAGAGCCTCTGCTCTCCCACAGACTTGCTCCGACACATTGAACCACACGCAACCCCCTGACCTATTTATTCAGGCACTTCTAGAGGTCTGGTCAGCATGAGACATCAGGTCAGGGATGGGCAGTACTGCACCCCAAACATGGGGCCTCTCAAACCCATCTGCCCTCATTACTGCTCAAACCCACCACTCAAAGTCCACTTCTGAAAATTTATGGTTTTACTCCTCCTTTCCTACCTACTTACCCAGAAACTGGGGAAAGCATAACTTTTGGCCTCCCCAAGGAGCTGTGAAGATGACAATAGCTCAAACATGGGAGTTATGGTTGACTTTTAGCAGGTTTCTCCCAGGATGACCTGACTGCAAGCATGCCTGTATTTCAGCAGAGACCACTAACAACCAGAACCAGCAGTGGGGGAACAGCAGGAGCCATCAAGGTGACAGATGACTTACAGCCATATCACAGAAAATGCATCTATCTCCTATGACTCCACTCCAGCCACCTCAGTCCAGAGCTGCTGTGGAGTTGAGGTGGTAGCTCTCTGAACACAGCACTCAGCACAGCTCCATGCATTCTTTCATCACCAGTCATAACAAAACTGCCTTAACCAGACTGGATCTCCTAGTTACAAGAGCAGAGCACAACCTGAACCAAACCCTCTTTGGATTTGGCGCAGGATGGCTCCAGGGACTGGTACAACCTCCACTCGAGGCGACTTGGTTCAAATCCAACCACAGCCATTAGCAAGTGAAAGGTATTGCCAAGCAGCAGCTGTTTGGTGGCTTCTGCGAAACAAGTTCATGGTTTCAGTCCAGATCCCATGGTGAAAAGCTCCAGTCACCTCCCTGCCACTCAAAGGTGTGAGGGCAGAGGCATCCGCCCACTTGCAGGGCGCTGGAAATGCCGGTGTGGGAGGCATTCCCACTCGGACCCGCTACCGGCTCCCCAGAGCCAGCCCTGACCTCCGCAGGCTTTTCAGAACCAGGTATGTTTTGCAACTTGGCAGAAACACACAGCTAAATAACAGAAACCACCACCCACATGAAGCCAGCAGAACAAAGTACCAGTGTTTTCCTGCCCCAGACATGTGCGTGCCCCATCTCCTCTCTCGCACCAAAAATAGCTTCTACTTTTTCCCTTTTGGCAACAACAAAGTGAGGTTTCAGTGCATTTGCTTTCAATAAACTAAACGCATTTTGCAAGAGTCTCTCATACTGAAACTTACTCAACTGAAGTTATAAAACCCTGTCGCACACAGAACTTCTCTTCCCTCTCATGGCATCCTGGGACTCCAGTCTCAAAACACTTTGGCAAGCCTTGCTTACCATACTCCCCACCCAAGGCAGGGCTGCTGCACACAGCCACCAGACCTGGGGACGTGGGAGGCTGAACTAGGACCCAAAGTCACCCGACCAGTCAACAGCAAAACGCAGAGAATCAAGTACAGCTTCACTAAAAGCCCTCCCATTCAGATGCAACGGAGATACTCACCTAGTTGTCCCAACTCACATTCCTTCATGAATTAGTAGCAATAGCAAACCTTTATCTGTAAAGTACACAGCAGACTAAACCTTGCTGATAAAAACCTGCACTTCGACGGTAAAACTCTCGCCCTACTGAGCCAAGGAATACCGGCAGAACACCCCATCCACCAAATCCAGATTAAAAACCCCAGATTCAGCAAAACCCCCGCGTTTTCAGGCATTCAGAGCGCCGGCTTCGTACAAACACCTAGGGAGAGGTCGCAGAAAGAGTTCAAACCATAAACGCCTGCGAAGCGAAAAGGCGGCGTTAGGAAATACCCGCTGCTCAGATCACCTCCAGCAGCTCCGTCCTCTCTGGCAAATTCTTGAGCTGACCCAAAACACAAAGTTCAGGGAGCAGACCCAGCCTCTGGCGCACCCGCGGGCTGCGCTGGCAGGGACAGCCCCGGGGTTCAAAGAGGTGGAAAAGAAGGATGGGTTTATTGGGTCAACACAGCCCGCGGCCCCAGGCGGCGAGAGCCCCAGGAGGACCAGGGGCGTGTAGGTTTTGCTGCTTCAGTGGCTTTGGCAGCAGCCCACACGGCTGGCAGCTGCCTGCACCCACTGCAGCCCGCTCTTTGTGCATTGTCAGGGCACGGGAGCAGGAGGAAGGGCCGAGGGAGAAGAGGGAACAGGAAACCAGAAGAATCGACAGCAAAAAAAGCAATCACTTCAGAGCCCGCAGCTGGGGTTCAGAGAAACGTACACTTGTTGCCTGCAGACACCGGCCCTGTTTACCCACCATCAATATTGACACAGCAGCCTCTAAACCCCACACCGTCCTGCCAGCGAGTCTGCGCTGGCCGTGCCCAGGACCCCAGCACGCAGATGACCCATTTCCAGGGCCAGCTCCGGGCAGGGCTGATTGGAGCAGTGATTTGATGCAGCTGAACAACCCCTCGGATGCACATCGATTCCTTCGGGCTGGCGTGTCAGCACCGGCTTCCGACGTGTTATGCGGGACAAGAGCCGAAAAATAAGGCGGAATGGAAAAAAAAGGGGGGGGGGG
>JANHGL010024083.1:0-21185 GCA_024611195.1 Ceyx melanurus
GGGCGGAGGCTGGGGAGGGGGTCCGGGCTTCCGGGGCTGGGAAGGGAACACAGCACAGTGGGGCAGCCCGCGGGCAGGCTGGACCCCTGCCAGCCGACTGCTCCCCGGGAGCGGGAGAGCTGATAGCCCCTCAGGGTGGGAGGACCCCTTCCCCGCCGCTGTGCGGGACAGGGCTCTGTGCCCAGCCCACTGCCCGCCGGCTCTGCTTGCTCTGCCTGCTGGGGTGCGGCGCTGGCCCCGAATGGGGGATCTGGCTGGGCAGGGGGGCGGTGAGGCCAGATCCTGCCCCGCCGGGCACTCTGGGAGCACCAGGTCCCTGCACTGCGTGCTCCGGTTCCATAGCCACGGCCTCATGCTGGGCTCTCCCTGGTGCAGGCATGGCTGCGGCTCTACGGCTACCTGCCGCAGCCCAGCCGGCAGATGTCCACCATGCGCTCGGCCCAGACGCTCTCCTCTGCCCTCGCCGAGATGCAGAAGTTTTATGGCATCACTGTCACTGGTGTCCTGGACGAGGAGACCAAGGCGTGAGTTTCTTTGTGTCCTCTTGCTGTAGCAGAAGGCAGTGCTGCTTGCTGGCTCCTTGGCTTTGCCTGCAAGCCTCAGAGCTCTGGCTGCATGGGGAAGCATGGGTGCTGTCTCCCATGGGAGCTGCAACTCCCCTTTTTGGGGCTGCTCCCCTGCACCCAGGACATCTCCCTTGCCATCTGCATCCAGCTGCTGTAACCCCCTGGGGACCTTGGCCATGGTAGGCTGAGCCCTGTCTTGATGCTCTTCTGGCAGGTGGATGAAACGGCCCCGCTGTGGGGTCCCAGACCAGTTTGGGGCGCGGATGAAGTCCAACATGCGGCGGAAGCGGTACGCGCTGACAGGGCGTCGCTGGAGCCAGAGCCACCTTACTTTCAGGTACCCAACACCTCCAGGGCTTCCTACCCCCCCCCCCCCAAGAGCTGTAGACGCCCTTGGGGAGCAAACACTGTTTTGGGCCATCCCCAGTGAGCTCTGTATCTGCAGCATCCAAAACTACACAGAGAAGCTGGGTCGGTACCACTCGTATGAGGCTGTCCGTCGAGCTTTCCGGGTGTGGGAGCAAGCCACACCACTGGTTTTCCGGGAGGTGCCCTATGAGGACATCCGGCAGAAGCGGAAGAAGGAGGCTGACATCATGGTGCTCTTTGCCTCTGGCTTCCATGGAGACAGTTCCCCCTTTGATGGCGTTGGAGGGTTTTTGGCTCACGCCTATTTTCCTGGTCCTGGCATGGGGGGGGACACACATTTTGACTCGGATGAGCCTTGGACGATGGAGAACACAGATGTGTCTGGTGAGTTGAGGGCCAAGGAGGTGGTGAAAGCCACTGGAGAAGTCTGGTGGGCCCCTGAATTTGAGGGAAGGGGACTACACCGATGTGGCAGGGAGAGCAGCTCTACCATGGATGATGCAGGCAGCTCCCACCTATGCACCTCACTGCAGGGTGTTGATACCATGGACTTGGGGTGGCTCTGTGTTGTCCTTTATCCCATCTTGCTGATGGTGCCTTTCTCTGTAGGGAACAACCTTTTCCTGGTTGCTGTGCATGAGCTGGGGCACTCACTTGGCTTGGAGCACTCCAGCAACCCCAGTGCTATCATGGCACCCTTCTACCAGTGGATGGACACAGAGAACTTCCAGCTGCCTGAGGATGACCTTAAGGGCATCCAGCAGCTGTACGGTGAGGAGCTGGGTGGGGGATCAGCCCAGCAGCGGATTGCTGGGCACATGTATGAGGAGACTAGCATGGGTGCTGATGGTCTACATCACTGCGCCCCTTCTCTCTCACCCACACAATCCAGGTACCACGGATGGGCACCCTCAGCCCACCAAGCCTTTGCCCACCGTGACACCCCGGAGACCTGGCAGGCCAGACCAGAGACCCCCTAAACCACCACCCCCAGGGAAACCAGAGCGGCCCCCCAAACCTGGCAACCCAGACCGACCTGACCAGTATGGCCCCAACATCTGTGATGGGAACTTCGACACAGTGGCAGTGCTGCGTGGGGAGATGTTTGTGTTCAAGGTACGTGCTGGGATCCTCCTGCACCTTCCCTGAAGATATGGTGGGTCCCTGGGTGAGAGGAGCCCCTGGCAAGATGCCTGGCACTGGCATGGTGTTCCTGTGTCCCTCATCCTCTGCCAACACCCCATTTTCCACCAGGGCCAGTGGTTCTGGAGGGTCAGGCACAACCGGGTGCTAGACAACTACCCCATGCCCATCGGGCACTTCTGGCGAGGCCTCCCTGGGGACATCAATGCTGCCTACGAGAGGCATGATGGGAAGTTTGTCTTCTTTAAAGGTGAGCAGTGAAGCTGGGTGGGAGGGCTGAGGTGGAGGGGGAATCCCAGTGCCCCCTTCTCCCAAGCTGCTGAGAGCTAGTTGGCTTAATCCTATCCTGATCCACCTCCCCAGCCACAGCTCCTGCCTGATTCCAAAGGGATTGATTGGGTGGCCACAGGCATCATGCCACCACCCCTGTCCACAGACACCCATGCTGCAGCAATTTGGCATTTCCACCTCACCCCCCTTCTCAATCACCTGCCCTTCCAGGTGACCGATACTGGCTCTTCCGAGAAGCCAACCTGGAGCCTGGGTACCCACAGCCCCTGGTCACCTATGGGCAGGGTATCCCCTATGACAGCATTGACACGGCCATCTGGTGGGAACCCACGGGACATACCTTCTTCTTCCGTGGGGACAGGTGAGTGGCTTTGGGGTCCTTCTCCCTGCTCTGCAACTGACTTGCCTCTGGCAGGGGTTGGCATAGTAGGCAGCAGAGACCCTTGTGCTTCACCTGCTCATTGCCTCCCTCCCCTAGATACTGGCGCTTTAATGAGGACACCCGCTCAGTGGACCCCGGGTACCCAAAGCCCATCTCTGTCTGGGCAGGCATCCCTCCTTCACCCAAGGGTGCCTTTCTCAGCTCAGATGCCTGTAAGTAGGGAAGAGGGGTGGGCAGCAAGGAGGCAGGGTTTTGTTAGTCCCAGAACAATACCAACTAGTCTGGGCATCTGCAGGGGTGCCTGGGTTGTCAGGTGCCTTGCACTTGCCCACTTAGCCCTTGCCTCCATTTTCTCCCCACCACAGCCTCCACCTACTTCTACAGAGGCACGAAGTACTGGAAATTTGACAATGAGCGGCTCAAGACGGAGCCTGGTTATCCTAAATCCATCCTACGGGACTTCATGGGCTGTCACACAGAGCTGGTTCCAGACCCCCATCCCCGCTGGCCCGATGGGGACCGGCCCCCCTTCAACCCTAATGGGGATGGGCAGGCTGAAGACGAGGAGGAGGAGGAGGAGGAAGACGAGGAGGATTACGACAAGGGCGACCGCCAGCCAGGCGGGGACGTGGACGTGGTGGTGCAGATAGATGAGTACACACGCACCATGAGCGTCGTCATGGTGCTGGTGCTGCTGGTGCTGCTGGTCTGCATCCTCGGTCTCATCTATGTTATTGTCCAGATGCAGAGGAAGGGTGCGCCACGAATGCTGTTATACTGCAAGCGCTCCTTGCAGGAGTGGGTCTGACCCTGGCTCCCTGCCCAGACCACACCCCCCACCATGGTGCTAACAATGGACTTGACCTCCCCCTCTCCTGGCCCTTCCCCACGGTCTTGGCCCCTCTGCCTCATTGTTGCTTGATGGCTTCAGCCTCAAAAAGGGGAATGCCCACTGCCCCCAGCCCCTCCAGAGTAGCTGAGCTGGGCCTGGGGGATGGCTGGGGGGGCTGGAGAGCATCCACATATTGCCTGCTCCCCAGCACCTGCCCTGTCCCTGCCATGGCCTTTGCATTGCCGCCCATCATGTTGCATCCCCCTCTGCCAAGGGGTCCCATCAGGGTCCCTTCCTCTGCGCTGTGTGTGGGGTTGAGTGGGTTGGAGGTGGCTCACGAGTGCCATAAGCTGGCAGGGCTCAGCTGCTGGCTTTCATGGTGGCAGGGGAGCACGAGGGAGGGCTGAGCTCACAGCTGTTTCCCACTGAACCACAGGGTTACGGGGATGTGGTGTCTAAAGATCGTGCAAAAGGGGGGATATCATCCTCACAACCTCCCCGTGGGGTCAGCTCAGCCCAGACCCTGCCTCTGCCATGTGATGAAGTCCTGGGGACGCACAGCCCTGTGGGCAGGGCAGCAGGTGTAGCTGCCTTGTACCTTGTACGTGCATTAAACGGGTCGTGCGTGGAGAGCCTGTTGCTGTACTTTGTGCTGCTGGAGGGAGGCCAGGGCCAGTGGACTACTGCCTGAGGTCCAGTTGGTTTTGCGGTGATGGGGATTTGGCTGGGGCTGCTGCTCTGCCTGGCAGCTGAGGGCTGGGTGCCATGCTGTAGGTTTGGGGAAGGGGCTGGTGTGGCTGGCAATGTCCCCGCAGGAGCTGCTGCCTTGGGGCTGCTGTTCTGGGGGGGGTTGGTGTCAGCAAAAGCAACCCTCCCACCCCTGGCCACAGACAGAGACGCCTTTCACCAGCTCCCCTAGTAGCGGCAGTGGACTCCCTGGGAACACAGTGTGCCTTGTTCTCTGGGCTCTGGCCCTGGGGCAGCCACCTCGCTTCTCTGGGCCAGGGGTGGTGGGTGGGGGACAGCGCCTGATCCCTCTGGGAGCTGGTTTACCAGGTGCCTCTGCTCCTTGTACCCCCAGTGCATTTCCTGGGGGTAGGAGGTGGCTGGATCCTGTTTCACTGCTGGTGTCTGTGACCACTGCGGGGATCAATGCAATAGTCGTTGGAGTGGGAAGGATTGGATCCAGAGGTGGGGGGTTGGAAACTGGCTTTCTCCAGAGAAAAATGTTACTCAGCCTCAAATGGGAAGGAAAGCCAAGGCCCAGCGGGTGGTGGAGGCAGCATGTGGTGATGATGGAGACAATGGCTTCCTGAGCTAGTGAGGGGGAGCTAGGGGTGGTGGTGAGCTGGGGTTTGGTGTGTTCTGGAGCTGTGGGTGCAGCCTGAACAGCCTTGACAAAAGTCTAGCAAAGTTAATCTACTGTCAGGGGATTTTGTAAGTTGGAGCCATTCCTGTGGGGCTGACCCTATGGAGTGGGGAGGGTTCCCTATGGGGAATAGCCAGCATCCCCTTCTCACCCCTCTGCAGGTTTCCTCCAGCCTCCTCCACAGCAGGATGAGGCCATCAGCCTTGCCCTGTCTTTCCCTGTGGAGGTAGTGGCTTTGATACAGTGTTTGATGCAGGGGGCTTCAACCAACCACTGACCTGTTCCCTCCTCCCTGGGCTCCAGCTCTCCTCTGCCTCCATTCCCACCCTGCCTGCCCTGGCCAGAGGGGATCCCCCACCCTGCCATGGTAGGGATGAATCCATCGTGCCCTACCACTTTCCTTCCTCCCCTCCCCAGGAACCCAGAGTCACTGGTGAAGTACCCACGACTCTGCTGCAATCACTTCCCAGCACATTGGAGAAGACAAAGGGAATCTGATCAATGTTTACAAATGATATGAAAGGTGGGTGTCAAATAGAAGGGGCCAGTCTCTTTCCAGTGGTGCCCTGTGATAGGACAAGGTACAATGGCCACAAACTGGAACACAGGGAGTTCCACCTCAACATGAGGAGAAACTTCTTTACTGTGAGGGTGTCAGAGCCTGGCCCAGGCTGCCCAGAGAGACTGTGTCCTTCCCTAGAGACAAAACCCATCTGGATCTGTTCCTGTGTGGCCTGCCCTGGGTAATCCTGATCTGGCTGGGGAGGTTGGACTCGATGGTCTCCAGAGGTCTCTTTCAACCCCTACCATTCTGTGATTCTAAATTACCCTGAGCTGCTCTGCCACTCATCAGCCACTAATTGATTGTAAAAGCAAGGACTGATGGTGGCTCTTGATCAGCTTTCCTGAGGCTGCCAGTGCTGGGGGTGGATCCTGTGGCTGGGGCAACCCATCCCCTGTCCTGGCTTCCCTCCCTGCCCACACTGGGCAGTGATTTCCAGCTGTTAGCAAATTCCCTGGGAAACACATTTGGCTCTGACTCAGCTCATCACTGCAACCAAGCAAGAAGCCAAAATTGGGGATATAAAAACCATGGTGTGGGGAGAAAGCTCTTTAAGTGGCTCTGGGATGTTGTATTCCATTGGCCAGGCCGTGCTAGGTCACATTCCTTGGCTTTTAATGCTTTTCAATTCTGTTTTGACCACCCAGATTTGTGTTTGTGTGGGTCCCTCCCAGAGCTGTGGGAGGACTCGCAGCTCTGCTGGACCAGGAGCACTGCTGCAGGGCAGCGCGACACCCCAGCCTACTCCAAACTGGCACTGGGAGCTACCCAAAGGCACGCATCTGGCCAGAAGTGAAGGCAGGAAGAAAAACGTGGCTGGGCTTTGCCGCTCCCTACCCCCACAAAGGCAGCCCCAGAGGCAGGCACAGATTAGCTGCATTTCCCACGGCAGCTGCATTTCCCACACTAGATGCAATTCCCCTGCATTTCCGACAACAGACTTATTTCCCACGGCAGCTGCGTTTCCCGTCTCTCCCAGAGGTGGGGACCCCAAGGTCTGGTCCCCAGATTGATGCGTGGCTCACAGGAGAAGGCAGCCAAGCTAGCCAAGGATGCTCAGGGCCAGATTCTTTTGGCATCCTCTTCCCCAGGCAGCCCTGCTGTGGCAGGGGACCGGGCTCCTTGCTTATTCGGTGTGGGACAGGATCTAGGAGCAATTCCCCAGGGGGAATTAGCAGCAGTGGGAGCAGAGGCCCAGGCTGCCTGGGTTTTGCAAGCTGGGACACCACTTCCCACCCCCCTCCCATTTTTCTCCGGATGCTGCAGCAGAGCTGATGCCAGGAACCCAGGGCCATCTGGAAACGCTCATGGACAGCAGCAAAGGGACCCCACTGGAGACAAAGCCCAGCATTTCAGTAAGGCCCAGGCTCTTTGCTGGAGGCTCCTGCTCTGCCCTGCATGCCCACACTGGGGTTGGCTTGTCTCCAGTCCTCACAGACATAAGACACTATGGAGGGCGAGGCTGCACGTGCAGTAAGGGACAGGACTTTTGGTGGCTCAGGGCAGCAGGAGTCCTGCTCATTCTGGCCCTGGCAGGCACCAGGCAGCCCTGCCAGGATCCACCCCCACCAGGCAGCTCCCAGCTTCCCAAAAATAGGCTGACAGCCCAACCTGGAAAAGACCCCAGGAGCTCAGTGTCTTCCAAACTCTGCTGTGCAGAGGCAGTGCTGGCTGCTGTGGGATGGGGCACCACACACTACTGGAGTGGGGTAATGAGGGTAACAAAGGCCAGCAGGGGCTCTCTGCCTGCTTGGCAGCATAGCAGGAGAAACTGGAATTGAGGCACCCTTAGCAGGTTTGCAGATAACCCCAAGCCGAGTGTTGCAGTTGACATGCCAGAGAGACAGGATACATCCAGAGGGAATCTGGACAAGCTGGAGAAGTGGCCCCATGAGAACCTCATGAGGTTCAACATGGTCCTGCCCCAGGGTCAGAGCACCCTTCCATATCAGCACAGTAAAGGGACAGAGATCAGCCCTGCGGAGAAGGACTTTGGGGTGAGAAGCTGGAGCTGAGCCAGCCCCATGTGCTGGCATCCAGCAGCCACTGGCACCCTGGGCTGACCCCCAGCAGTGTGGGGATCTGAGCAACCTGCTCTAGCTGCAGATGTCCCTGCTCCCTGCAGGGAGGTTGCACTAGATGACCTTTAAAGGTCCATTCCAACCCAAACCATGCTATCATTCTATGAAACTGCACTGCCTCCTGCCTCCCCTTTTTCCTCCAGAAGCCAGGGCACAATCCCCTGTGCGCTGCTGAGGAGTGGACCCGGAAAGCAGAGAGGAAGCTAGGCTTGGTGTGGAGGAAGAACTGGGGCTGGGATACACCAAGCAGTGACTGGCTGGCCTCAAGGCCAGAGGAAATGATGCTGGGGACAGAGGGAAGAGCCACGGGGCCCTGGGAGGGGTTGAACCTGCAGCCTGTGCATGCTCCAGGTAGCACAGAGGCCTCTGGGTGCTGCCTGGGCAGGGGTTGATGCCAGCACAGACCTTCTGTGGATGGGATGCAACCTCTGGCTATGCTGAGCTCAGCACATGTCTGCTGCTCCTCCTGCCTGTCACCTCTCCTCACACCCACCCCTGCCAGGGGAAGCTCCCACCCCTCTCCCATAAGCACCAACAGGGCGGGAAGATCAGCTCTCCCTGTGTGCAGAAGGGGTCAAAGTCCCCAGTACTGTCACTGATTTTTCCTGGGAGTGGCCAACAGTAAAACTAAAAATAACTGTTTCCCTGGCCTCCAGCACAGCCTGCCCTGCACTTGACAGCAGCTGCAGAGGATTAGCATCACCCTCGAAGTGTAATCTCTCCCCAGATATGACAGAATTTTGCCCAAGACATCCAGAGAGATGTGGAATGGGAGGTAGAGAGGGCAAGGAGCAGAGTTTGTCATACATTGTTTTGATTCTTGTGTATCAGCTCTGTGATCAGAGCTCTGTGCTTCATGTCAAGATCAACTTCATAGGAGGGAGAGAAAGAAGGGGAAGGCCACAGTCAGAGACAGAAACCCATACCAGCATACTGCTGCTCTTCTGGACTCTCAGTCAGTCTGTTTCTGCCCCAGCAGCAGAGCAAGCCAACAGAAAGCTTTCCAGGAATACCCGGTGATCTGCTTACCTTGCCAGTTGCTGCTACCTGCCTGGGCAGAGGGATGTCCCAGTTTGGCTTATATCACACAGCAAGCATCAGTTGCTCTGGCTCAGTCTGAGCATGTCTGCTCCCCAGCCCAACCCTGTGAGGGTTACTCTCCTGGCCCTTTCTCCAGGTGCTGCAGCTCATGCACTTGCTGTTCTTCAGCAGCTGCATTTCAATGGGAAGCCTTGACTCTGATGTGGAAAGCAGGTTCCCAGCACTGAGGGCTGGATCAAAGCACCCAAGTGCAGGGCCTTGCCAGAGCCAAAGGAAGAGCTGGCAGAGACAAGAACTCATCTTTTGGCAGGCCCCTCTCCACCCAAGGTTGAATCCCTGTGAAGAAGAATTCTCTCCCACCAGACTACATCTATACAGACTTCAGCAGAAAGGAAGGAGTAGGCTGCCCACAAGAAAAAGTGAACAGGGAGATATTAAACCTTTTCTCTGCAGGCTGCCTGCACTGAACTAACTCTCCCTCTGCTCACCCCTCACACTAGGCTGGGGCTGCTCCAGGACCATGAAGGTGGTAGGTGTCCTCAGGGCAGACCCATCTCTGCACCCACATTCTTCCTGCCTTCCTTTGCTCTTTCCACGTAGGAGAACATTGTGACCCAGCAAGTCAAGAACTGTAACCAGAGCAGTAAGAAGCCAGGCACTTACTTGCAGGCATTTCATGGGTGCACATCTACTCTAGGAACAGGATGCTTGTGACTTTTTAGCCTGCCTGGCAGTAGCACCCTCTTCTGCAGGGGGGAGCATCCAAACTTTGCTCACCTTCAGCATGATGGCTAAAGTTTTGATAGGAGAGGGTGATTAGAAGAGGATTTCTGAGGAACACCATGTCTGGCCCTAAAGGGAAGAGCCAGGATCAGATGACACTCCACTTTGTGCAACATGTAAACAGGAAGACTCAGTATTTTGTTTCATATTAAAAAATATACCGAGTGGCCACACGGATGTCAGGGTTTGCAGGCAGTTTATTCCAGCAAATCTGCTGGCATAACTCCTGGAGGCCAGGCAGGAATTGGCAGCAGAGCCCATCTAATCTCTCCCCAGAAGCAGCCAGGTCACGGCCCTGGGGAGCCCAGCCCCTCTTCACACATTAAGGTGGCTCACTCGCAGCAAGTTTGGCTCCCCAAGAGGCAGCTCCATCAGGGCAGGGAGAGGTAGCAGCAGCACTCAGGGAACATGCAGCTGCCAACGACAACTAAAAACACCTGCTCCTGAGCGAGGGCTTGTTGGAAGAATCACTCTTCACCTCACTGGGGGCCGACGGGTTCCCTCAGCAGCATCCCCAGCTCTGGCAAGCTTTGCAAACACGGGAGGAAAGCCTGGCTATGGACGTCATTAAAGCTGATCCCTGGCACACAATACAGAGCAATTCCATTTAACAGATCTCAAGTCCAGCCAAGCCTTGACAGATGTCAAGGCAAGATGGATGGTGCCTTCCCATGTGGGCTTCCTTGGCTTGGCTCCTTAGAGCTACAAAGCTATTTCACTGCTATAAAAATTGGAAAGGTCTTCTCCAGAAAGCCTCCTGCAAGTATAGTCCAGAACCACATGTCAGCGTGGGGTCAGCACCTCCAGTTCAAAGCCCACTAGCTTTAAAGTGCAAATAAGGCAGCTGCATTAGGTGTCCAAGAGCTTGCCACAAAGGTGAGGTCCACACGGAGCAGGTGCTGACAGTGAGGCTATGCAGACAAACCAGGTGGAAGGTCAGTGGTCAGGATTAAACTCAGAATGGTGAACATTCCCCCTTCCTCTCCTCCTGAGAAAGCCCAGATTTGTTTTAAAAGGACAAGAATGGAAGTGAATTTTTCCTAATTCACTGCACAGCCCAAAATCAGGGTAGGGTCAGCACCCACCTTTATGTACCTACTCACAGGAGATGCTATGGAAGGCTGGGCTTCAGCTACTCCCAGGCTGTCAGTGGTGGAGGTCTCACAAGCCTTTCCACACAAAGGCAGACTGGTTTGCAGCAGGGAAGGGCAGCTTCAGCACAGGAAAAAACTTCCGCTCCCGCTATGCTGCTTTGCTAAACCTCCCCTTTGATCCCTGGGGAAAGGGACAATTTGGCAGCAGGAAAACTATTGTGTGCCTCTTGCTATAAGTAGCTCCTAAAGGCTTAGCTGAGAGATGGAGGGAGTTATTTAACTGCAGAGTAAGAAGAACTGTACCCTAACAGGTAGGTAAGATCAATTTGATACTTCTGGGAGAACATCTTCAAGTAAGAAAGGAACACAAGGCCTATTTCCATGTACTTCAAATGAACAGTTATGAGTTTTTGTCATAGGTTGAGTACCACAAATCTCATAGACTGGAGACAGATCCTGCCACCTCTATGGAAATCTTACTATTTTTCCCTCTCTCCAGATTGCTGGTGTTACGTTTGTGCTATGCCTCAAACAGAGAGGCTGCCAAAGTAAAATTCAGAGGCAAACTCTAATATCTGGATTGCTAAAGCAATTCTTGAGCACTTCCCAAAGTACTAATGTGTGCAGATTAAAGGATCCATCAAAGAAAGAAGCCATAAGCAGACTTAGAGTCAAATGTTTAATAACTTTCCAAGAGTGTGTATTATATCCATTTTTAGAGAACATATCAAATAAGAGATGGAAAACAAGGAAAGAAAAAAAGCAAAATTGTTATCTTCAAGAGGGCACACTTAACCCCATAATTCCTGTTGAATCCCCTCTTCAGAGGGGCAGTGGCCACTTTGAGCAACCCCTCTGGGCAATACAAGATCAGGGACCAGGCCAGTTGCAGTGTTTGGGCTCAGCACTTTAGGAACAGCTGGGAAAACTCCAACTCTGTACAACTCATGCACAAACAACATAGTCCTAGGCCTGTTACATGGTTAATTGTGTCCTATCCAGACGAGGGATACCAGATGAATCAAATTATCCTAGGCAAGGTGAGCCGATCTAAAACTTGGTCTTGGCAGGGCCACGTCTCTTCCACCTGCTTATGTTTTTCTGTTGACCACAAACATTTCTCACATCTTTTCCCAACATGGTGTTATTGCTGGACACAGCAAGGATAAGAAAGAAGACATTAGACTTGGCAGCACCAATAGGACTGTACTTGGAGGGCTCCAAGCATTCCCCAGACAAGCCCAGTAGGCTGCTACAACCCAGAAAGTAGTGACAGGTTCCCCAGTGGCATTACACTACTATTCACACTGCCTTCTACCACCCACTAAAATTGGCACCCAATATCTTCCCCTGGCTCCTTGAAATTTTGCTCAGTAATCTTCTCTGCTAGAAGAAGCTTATGCACTGGGACAAGCTGGCCCTGGTAAAGAAGGTTCTCCCTCACAAGCTTCAGGACTGGTGTAAATGTTGAGGACTCCACTACCATAAGAGTACATCTAAGATCTCCTTCTGCTGGGCTGCCACAACCTTGACTATGCCCTTCCCTCCTCATAGCACCACTGTCTGTGCCAGGCAGGGAAGAGATGTGAAGGAAGAACATTTGGGCTAGAGGGACACAAACAGTATCTCTCCTGGAATACAATTTGGAGCCACAGAGCAACTTCAAACTCTTTGCTCTGAGAGCAAAGAATAAAATCACAGAATGCCTTGGGTTGGAAGAGACTTTTCAAGGTCATCTTGCAACCAGAGCAACATCTGCAACTAGACCAGGTTGCTCAGAGCCCCATCAAGCCTGACCTTGAATGTTGCCAGGGATGGGGCCTCCAGCATCTCCCTGGGCAGCCTGTTCCAGGTTTCCACTACTCTCATAGTAAATAACTTCTTCCTAATGTCCAATCTACCCTGCTCTAGTTTAAAACCATTGCCCAGTTTTATTGCTACATGCCTTTGTAAACAGTCCCTTCCCCAGCTTTCTTGTAGGCCCCGCTGTGTAGTTACAGATGATAGCTCCAGAGCCCTTCAACACCAACAGGAAGGACATGAGCAGCAGCTGCACAATTCACCCTGCTCCTAAATGGGAATGACAACTTCCAAATGTTTGGGCAGGAAAGCCACACAGCAAGGCACCCCCAGCATCCTGCTAACCTGGCAATAGGGAGGGGGCTCTGGCTGACAGTCAAAGCTGGTAAGACCTCTGCTGCTAGAAAAAACGCTGGCCTGTGAAGAGGAATTCTAGCCTGGCTTAGCTGATGCTCCTACCCTCCCAGCCCACTGCTAACTCACCTTGGCCTTGTTCTGGACAGGCAGATACAGCTTGAACTCAGCTGGGAGCTCATCCTCTGAGTAGAGCCGGTCAGAGAAGTACACCCGCCGGATGCGACAGTTGGCGTGGATCTGAGAGTCAAAACAAAGAGTCAGTCCATTTTCCAGATACTTTTTCCACCTCCAGCTTTGCTGTCATGCAGCAACCTGGATTTCCTTGGCCCAGCATCTAGGGAAGAGACCTCACTGTCTCTCTCTGAATCTGGCACCAGAGAAAAAAAATGTTGGCCTGTGCTGTCTGTGAGATGCTCTCTCTGGTGCTGCAGGGTGGATTAAGAGGATCTGGACAAGCTCTGGAATCTCCGCAAATTGGGATCTACCTTAGTGCTTAGAGGGTTCTTTGCTGGGAACCCACCTCTGTTTCTGCACTGGTATCAGCATTTGCCAGAACACTTGCTGCATTTTTAAGACTCCCTCTTCAGGGCCTCCCTGAGGTCAGCAATGAGACTGTCCAGTCTGTGCTGCCTCCACTATCAGCTGGCAGTGAAGGAATTGCTCCAGTCCCCCTCATGGGCATGTGAGGGGGCAGACATTTCCCAGTTGCTTGCCTGTTCATCTCAGGGCAACCTCATCAGGGACTGCAGCAAACCCATCACTCTAAGGAACAGGCACACTTTGCACACAGGCATTTCTCAGAGTGGCACCTGCCACTGGACACAGCCAACACCAGTCTCTAGGCTATGGAACAAGTTTCACATCCCCAGCAGGAACAAACACTGGGTGAGCTCTGGTCCATGGGGTTCTCACCTGAACTCTCAGGGTCTCAATGTAATTCGTCCCATAAGCCCGGCGCGTGAAGTCCGACAGGTTGAACTGGATTTGGTTCCAGCCGTCGTCCAGCCGCATGGGCATGGTGCAGATGAAGGGCTTCACCCGGGTCGTGCTCTGGTAGTTACTGGCCCGGAAACGTCGCCGCACATTCTTATCATCCAGCACCTGGGGCAGGGAAGGCAGGTTGATAACCCAGGTGTCAGGGGCCCCCAGCTTGCTGAGACTGCAGCGGTTCTAGATTTGGGCTCTACCAATCTCTGAGGTAGAGATTCTCTACCCAACCCTCCATTTCACCGCAGAAGTAATTTTAATGCAAGAAACACACCCATTGATGTGCTTGTGAGCTGACTGATGCCCCCATAGCAGAAGACCTTATACAACACATGGCCAAGAAAACAAAACTGTTTTAGGGAGCACTTGCTGCCTGGGACAAGTTCTGACCTAAGACTGCAGGCTACCTGAGACCTTCTTTACTGGTCCCCAGAGAGGCCTCCTCACCTGCACTTCAAAAGTGAAGTATTTCTTCAGGTTTTTGATGATCATCACTAGGAAAGGTAGTTTGATGCCCAGGGTGTTCTTTGGGTCAGCAGGGCACGTGATGTAGGTCGTACTGAGAGGAACAGAAAAAAGCTTCAGGTTCTCACATAGCACAAAGCACTCAGCCCAAGTCCCAAATCCCTCCCTTGACCTAACACAGCCTTGGAGGAAAAGCAGAAAGAAAGCTGTGATTACAAGATCTCAGCAACAACCAGGTCTTCCCATAAAGGGAGGGAAAGTTTCAGAGATAGCTGCAAGGAGAAAAAAAAAGGCCCAACAAATCCATTTCAAATCCCACTTTTCTCACTCAAGGCATGAAACACCTTCCTGGACAGCCTCACCTCCCCAAATTCAAGGCCACATCAGCACTGTTTCTTAACACAACCTCCTCCTCCCCTTGACTGTACAGGTAGAGTAATCTAGAGCACAGCAGAGGCCCTGTAAGGTTGGTAAAACAGAGGTCATGAGCCCTAGAAGCACACGTCATGCCTGGCAAGTTCTGTATCAACACATCTTGGGAGGAAAAGAAGCCCTGGCTCAGTCTGCCTGCAGGAGAGGAGTCTCCACTGCCCTTATAAGGAGTGCCCTGCTCTGAATCACCCCTGGAGAAGCCTTGGAGACTCTGAATCCACTGAAGGAGCTGGCATCTCCCTCCCTGGTCGATGGCGAGGAGGTTGCTAAGTGAAGCACCATAAGCAACTCCTCTCATAAATCTCCCTTTGATCTCCTGCTGTCAGAAGAGCAGCTGTCACGTGGGGAGACCAGCAGAGCAGACCTAGTACAATAGAAGATGCAGAAGATAGAGAGCTGCTTTCTCAGTAATGGGTGGCACTGACTGGGAACCAGGTATCAGATAAAGCTTTTTGTCCCCTGAAGTGATAGAGAAAGAAGTATTTTTATGTCTTATCCCTTAGCCCCGCTGAGGATCACAGAGAGCTCTATGTCCAGGGAAAGGTGAAGTAACAGAGCCACAGAAAGGTATTAGTGATCTGACCCCTGTTCATATCCTTAATTTATTGACAAAGAGATTGTTGCATAGCCTGAAGGAGATATCTGCTGGGCACTGAGTCTCTCACTCTCTCTGTGGCCAAGCCTCCAGGGCACACTAGAGCAGAAGATGCCTTCTCCTACCTGACATTAGTTCCTTCGATCTCCAGCACCAGTGACTGAATGTCATTGTCAGTGATTCGCTTGATGTGGCCATTGCGCACCTGGAAGAGAAGAGGGGCAGACAGCACAGACATTACTGCAGGGAAACAAGAAGCACCCACAGCTCCACTGAGCGGGGAAAAGATTTCAGGAGGACCTATATACGTTCACTTGGCTCCTGCTGTCTTGGACATCATTGTTTCCAAGGCTTTGATCACTGCCCCAGAGTGCCAGGACTCCAGACAAGAGCTTGTGGCCAGGCATGCTGCACGGACAGAGGGCAAGGCTTCGAGCTATCAAAATGTGCTACAGTGGACACAAGCGACTCCAACCTCATGTTAGAGGCCCAGACAAAGAAACCAAGAGGTATCAGAGCAAGATCAAACTAGACTGGGGTAAGGAGTAAAAACAAGCAGGAGCAATATGGAGTCCAGCAAAAGGAGCCATGAGCTGCAGTCACCAAGGGGTCTCTCCTGCTGTGCATGGCTGACTGCCTCTGGGGAAAAAGCTGGTTAAACTTCTACATAATCACAGTGCACACAAGGGTAGAGCCATCAACTGCTCTGCTGAGGGGCACGGGGACTTGGCTACTCAAGACACAGCTAGCCTCCCTACAGAGCACTGGGAGGCCAGGGCCAGCACCAGGTGCCAACACAAACTCATTTTTCTCCACAAGCAACACAGTTGAATCCCAAGGTCTAAGGATTTATTTTTTTAATGAAGTACCTCACTTCCCATCAAGTTTATCTCCATTTAAAAGGCACTTTTGCTAATTAAGCCCTCTGCTCATCAGCGAATTGCAACGCTCCTTCCGGCTCCATGAATTGATTTCTTTAGCACCAATCACTGCTGCTAATATATTGGACACATTAAGCTCCTAATGGTATGGTTCCAGTCAGGAGCTACTAAATGATTTACAGGCTTAGCCATTAACCTTCAAAGTTCACTTCCTCAGAGGGACCTACCTGGGTGATGTTGCATACATTTGCTGGAAGAAAGAGCTCAGCCTTGCAAGCAGCCCACCCCCTGGGTCTGTCTCTATCTTAAGCAGCTTGAAGAAAGCTCAGCTTGGATGACACAGCTGCTGAGTGCAGCTTGCCCTGCCAGGCTGCTCTTAGCTCTGCTTCAAGCCTGCACAGATAGTTCCAGAAAACATGAAGCTCCGAAAGAGGTTTCTTAGAGGATAACTGCATCTCTCCTTTGTATCAAATGCAATTCCCATGGTTTTACAGGTCTGTTCAGGAGAAAGCAACTGCACAAGGTCTGGATGTGTTAAGGTTTTTTGTTTGCTATTTTTTTTATTTAATTAATAAGATAGCTTTCACTAAGGGTACCCTACAGGTCCACAGAGGAGAGAAGGCTTGGACTTCCCCAGAGAGAACAGTAACAGAGAAAAGAGATAATGTGCTTTAAACCAATTAGTTAGCAGTGTTTCTTCCTTAACCTGCAAAGGCTCTCCCTTCCCCAGATTACAGGGACAATGAAAGGGAGCAAAAGAAGCAACCCTTCTGCCTCAGCATTGCCAGAGCAAGGATGAAAGAGAGCAGGAAAGAGAGGAGGTAAAACACGGCAAGGCTGCAGGAGAGCCCTTCCTCCCAGTCCCACCTGGCTTGGTGTAAGGATTTGCAATCCACACGATGGCCCAGCTGCAGGGAGACAGTGGGGCTCTTCCACACAGAAGCAGACTGTCTGCATGTGCCTCCAGACAGTACTGTCAGGACAGACACACAGACATCTGGAGCATGAAACACAGTGTCAGCCTGGACTTTTTTGGTAAGATAAAGCTGAACAGCATCAGAGCGCTCACTGCCAACAGGGGCTCAAAGCACTGGCCGCCAGGACTCCCTGGTGCCAGATGCCCCAGCTCATCCCCTCAGCCTGCTCCAGAGCCTGGCTCCCCACTGCAGGCTGAGCTCACCTCCTGCCTGCCTCAGGGACCACCACCCTGCCTCGGGGTCCACCTCCCTGATATGTTTTTATCACAGCCAGAGGAGCAATTCTCTTGCCCCACCAGCAATGGGGGCCCCTTCCCAACCAGCTGGCACAGATCAAGAGGTGATCTGTGCCACCACAGCTCAGCGTGGCACAGGGCAGGAGGGACAGTCCTGCTGTGCTCACCATGGCTATTCAGCAACAGCTCTCAATCTTCAGGGACTTTCCCCTACCTCATGGAAGATTAGATTTCAGGAAGTGTTAGAAATCTAGACAAAATACCCCATGTTTCTACTTGGACAATATTTTTTAGCCACCTTAAGACTTAGAAGGTGGATTTTTGAATCTGGAGAAAAGGGCAATGGCCCTCTGAGAAAACAGAAGTTAATAAAATACCTAAATCAGGATAACTGGGAAGTTACCCACTGGTAAAGTTTGGGGTTTTTTTTCAGATGCAAACCTCACATCTCACAGGGTTTGGCGGGAGCAGCAGCTTCACAGGCAATCACGTCTGAGCAGATCTATTTCTTGAGGCTTCCGTTGCTGCTGGCAACGCTAGTCAAACCTAACAAAGACCAGAAGAAAAGCAGCGAGGAGCAGGAACCCCCCCCCTCGGGCCCGGGCAGGACAGCGCGGTCCGAGGCCGACCTCTGGAGGCCGCTCCCGCATCGCTGAGGGTGCCGCTGCCCAGGCTACCATGGCACGGCTGTGCTCTCACCACGGGACAAGCCAGCACTTCTCAAAGCCGCTGGTGGGTCCAGAAGGGGCACAAGGCCACATCCTTCTCCTCTAGAAGGGAGAGGGGGGTAAAACAAGAGACAAGAGCAGGCGTTATTGTTCTGCTGTTGCACCTGGTGCACAAAGGTTTTGGGAGGAGAAGGGAGCAGCTCGCACTGATTCAAGATGCAGAGACCTGGGGCAACCCAGACAAGGATGCTGTGTGAGAAAACTAACGAGTCAGAGAGGGGCTGCAAGAGAGGACCCCACCATAGTGGTGATAGGGACCTGATCCTGGCCACGTTCATCACGGAAACTGCTGTCTGCATCCTGGCCTCAGAGCACCTGTTCGACATTCAGACAGGCATCGAACGCTTGCTGACCCAGTGTCCTCCCATGAGCACCTGGAACTGCTAACGAGGAGACAGCGCCAGCAGAAGGAAGATGGAGAAATTAGCAAGAAAATCAATTGGTCTGACAACTTTCACTGAACTGTTCCCAGTTTCGCTCTGCACAAAGAGTCAGCAAGACGCCCTGGAGACTGGTCAGCATGTCATGTCTCCACATGTTCTGGTGCTCTGTGGATGAGGCTGAAGGAAGCTCTGCCTGCAGGGACAATGGGACAGCTGCTGCACTCTGCCCAAGGACACTTTAGGCGTGGGACAGGACACTGGTGGCCAAGACAAATAGGGCTTGGCAGGGGTTTGCTGCCAAGGCCAGCCCAGAGCTAACCCACAACACCTGAGGGAGAAGGGAGGGAAGGACTCTATCCTACTACTTAAGGGGAGGTTACAAATGCTCAGAACAGGAAAGTCTTCCAGTGCCCCATTTCTACACCTCTACCAAATGAAGAAGCCTTTACTTCACAGTCTCCATCAGGATGAGCTGAACATCCTACTAGGGTCAGACAAGAAATGGTTTTCCCTGTGTTATGAAAGCTTGAGATTCCCAAAGATCTGAAATCAATCAATCAATCAATCACTGTCTGCCAGCGCTTTTTGCAAAGGTAAGAGAGTCCACATTAGGACAGCTATGACCCCAGAAAGCAGATACAGGAGAACATCAAATCCCTTGTTTCATTCTCAGCAAAACTACAGGTGCATTTCATGCACCTTGAAGAGAGCAGCAATTGCTTTCTGCAAAGTTTTGACTGCTTTCCCTACTTCTAGACACTCAACCCCAACCCTCTCCCCTGGTGATGCCAGAGCTGGAGCATTCCTGGGATGGCTGGGTTTGAACAAATCAGTATTTTCCAGGAAATAAGCAAACAAACCAACCAGCCTACTGGAAAAATCCCTCGCCATTTCAGGACATTTACTCCCTTCACGAACACAGTGCACAAGCCATCTGCAGCCAGCCTGGCAGGTTCCTGCACTGAGCCAGGGGAACCAGCAGCTTAGCACCCAGCTCCCTGCTTGCAGCAGGCCCTCAGCACCCAAACCACCCATGGCACTTCCCCACACTTTAAGTTCATGCAGCCTTCACACCACACATCATGCAAGGCAGCAGCAGGAGCAGTATTTTCTGCAGGAGCTGAGCAGGCCAGACAACACTCACGTGCAGTGGAGTAAAGACCTGAAGGACTCCTCTCAGCTCCCAGGCAGTGAGATGCCCTAAGTGTCACCCTTCACCTCCAGCTGCAAACATGCCAAGGGTGTGTCAGCTCAGCAGTGCCAAATCTATTGCAAATCCACCACCCCAAGTCCTTTAAATGGAAAAGTGAGGTGAAAGAGTGAGCCACACCAGTATCCACAGGCAGAGAAGTTAGCAAACCTGCTCTAGTTTCACACCTCACAACAACCTTGCCCAAGCTGTCTGCACTTCCTCAGGATGGACAGGCCTCCCAGGGAGGAGGAGCACCCCACACAGCCCTGCTGCTCACCAGGGTGTGGGACTGCTGCCACCAGGCAGTGCCAGTGGAGCCCAGCCACACACCAGCCCTACAGCAGGCAATGCAAAAGCCTGAATCCCCAGCTGCTGCTCTCAGGAACAGCAGCACTAGTTTTCTCAGACTTTCCAGGCTGATACAGCAACAACTGCAACCGCATGGACCTCTGAACATCTCCACCCTGCACACAGAGCTCCTGTGGCCACCCTACAAGCTGCACCATCACAACAGCATCACCGTGCCCAGGACAGTTCACTTTAGAAGGGACCTCAGGAGGTCTCCAGTCTAACCTCCAAGCAGGGTCAATCAGATTCCTCAGAGCTTTATCCAGTTTGGATGCACACTTTTGTCTAAGAGTCTTTGACATGTCTCTTCCTCACACCATCCAAATAACCTGCTGATGTTTTTTAGTCACAAGCATTTGTGCAGAAGCCCCAAGGCAGGCACAGAGACAGGCTACATGAGGCAAGCCTGCTCTTGGAAGAGCTGTGCATTCCCTCTTGATGGAAAATGGGAAGCAGTTCTCAACACCTCAAACCTGCTGATAAGTGCTCCCTGGTGCAAGATACCCGGGAGAAGGCAGGGGTCCCTCAATGGAACCACGCCAGAAAAAGACAAAGAACAACATAAGAAACTTTCTTGACTTCTCTTACACACTAAAAACCTCCACACAGCCTACCTCTAAATACTCTTAGCAAGCCTGATGAAGGAAAAAGGGCCATGAGCAAGATGGGTGACACCCCAACCACCATGGGGAAGCTGCTGTAAGTGGTGAAGGCTGTTTGCTTTCTGCTGCTTGTTTCCAGCGTGAGGGCTTTTCTAGCCTCTTGCAATGTTGTATCTCCTGCCACCAGGCTGGCCCCACACCCCTGGAGGGCTCTTGTGCTTGTCAAACACAGAGAAGATATTTTTATAACAATAGAATGGTAGGGATTGGAAGGGACCTTTGGAGAACATTAAGTCCAACAAGCCCTGTTAGAGCAGGATCACCCAGGGCAGGCCACACAGGAACAGATCCATACAGGTTTTGAAAGTCTCTAGAGGAGACTCCACAGCCTCTCTGGGCAGCCTGGGCCAGGCTCTGACACCCTCAAAGTAAAGAAGTTTCTCCTCATGTTGAGGTGGAACTCCCTGTATTCGTTGGTGACCACTGCCCCTTGTCCTATTGCAGAGCACCACTGGAAAGAGACTGGCCCCTTTTACTTGACACCCACACTTCAGATATTTGTAAACACTGATCAGATCCCCTCTCAGTCTTCCACTCTCTAGCTAAACAGTCCCAGGGCTCTCAGCCTTTTCTCATAAGAGAGATGTTCCAGTCCCTTCATCATCCTTGTACCTCTCTGTTGGACTCTT
>JANHGL010024084.1:0-28231 GCA_024611195.1 Ceyx melanurus
CATTCCACCCAGATCAAGCTTTCTCGCTGCAATAAAATAAAATAAAATAAAATAAAACAAAACAAAATAAAACAAAATAAAATAAAATAAAATAAAATAATAATAATAATAATAATAATAATAATAATAATAATAATAATATGCTGTTTGCCCCTATGTTCTTGGCCTGGTCTGTAAATCTGGGCATTGGCTGCATATGAAAATATAAATTAATGGAACTGGTACTAACTAGCATGAAAAATTTTAAGTAAGTTTTAAAAAACTTTAAGTAAGTCCTTTCCTATATAGTCTCACAGTACAGTGCAGCAGTTAATTAGTGGCACAGTTGACTGATTTTATTGTGCTCTACCTTAACAGTTACAGAACTGTGAAGGAGAAAAGTGACATGTCTATATATTGCTACAGCCATCTTTGAGATGATAATGTTGAGACATCAAGAAAATCAATTAGAAAACTGAGAAACACTGGGGAGAGTGATTTTCAGCAATGTCTGGGTGAATTTTTCTTTTTAGGTGGGAGCACGCAACAAAGCTGTTCATTGATTTTCCTTCTCCCACTCTGTTGTTATAAACTGTTGTGTGAAATCCTGTTCTGAATTTCTCTTTTTCCCGTGGCATTTCAATAAGAGTAATTGATCTCCTGGCCTTCTCCAAGGGGGACTTGTGCTAGCTGAGCAGGCTCTCCTCATGTTATTTCAAGAGAATTATTTATGGGAAAAGAGCTAAGGAAATAGGGCTATTACTAAGGACTTGGGAATGGAGGCAGATGAACAGTACTAGAGGTTGTAAATTAAATAAAGAATGGGCCTGAAGGAAAAAAAAAAGTCCCACAGCAAGTCACAGGATCTGGTTCTTCATTGCTTCACACCACTTTGCTGTCACTGACCTAAACACAACTCTGAGATGAACTTCAGTGTCTGTTGTTACTGTATTTAATAGGCCTGGGCAAATATATAGGTCTGGGAAAAGATAATGATGAAATATGTGTAGATCCCTGGACAGATCCCCAGCTGCAGGTAAATGACACAAATCTCAGAGTTCAACAGAGTTGGTATGATTGGGGCTTTTGGAGGGTCTGGTGTGTTTGGTTTTTTTGCTGTTATGACTAATTGATAATAATGCAAAACGTGACTAAACTTATTTCACTGTTTGTGTATGGCTTCCTATTTTGAGAGGAAAACATACTGTATATATTTAGCTGAATCCAATACAGAAATACCCATCAGATTGTCTCAATTTGCTAAATTTATGCTCCAACCCAAATCTCACTGTGTTAAGTGCTTTGAAATAGATCACTGAATGGCAGCCTTGATATCTTGCTGCTTTGGCTCACTGTGCTGGGAACTCCCTAATTCAGCAAAATGACCTTTTCAGCCTGACACCCTTCCTTATCTCCTGGGCAGGACAGATGAACAGATACTTTTGAGGATAAATGTTGGAAGTAACAGCTCAGTTCATGTCAGTAATTGAATGTTTTGGAAACCTGCTGTAAAATGCTGTATTTTTTATAAATCATCCAAATAAGCATTCAGTGGAAAGTACAAGAAAAAGCAATCCAGCCATGAATTAACTACAAATCACACTGAACTTCCACTTACCTGAGTGATTGATATTTTCATCCAAAGCATCCTTCTGTTCAAATGTTTGGCTGTACTGCTTCCCTAAGATTTCTTTGGACAATTTGAATCTCTTGTTGGTCGAATAATTTTTGCTTCCTGTAGCATTTCAGACAAATGAGATTGTACTGAGAGAAAAGCAGAGCTAACATCATTCCAGTGGAGAGTTTCTTGGCTCCACAACTTGTCTTTTCTCACTTCAGAGACTCTCCAAGTAACAGAACATATAATATAGCCTTTTAATGTGCACATTGTTTCCAGCCTTCCTTCTAATGGCAACGTTGTAAATTGAACTAACTGTTTGGTTATGTTTTAATAATTAACACTTTAACACAAAAGAGACTTTTTGGTATCCTGTCATTAAGTGAAGTTTCATAGGTGATTTTAAAAAGTCTGTTTTGTCAATCTGCTCTGTAGTTGCAAGGAAAGAGATTCTAAATTAAACCAAATGGGCCATGGTTTTTAAATAGGCCCTCAGCTCAGACTTAATTTGTGCCTATAATTCTGTGGTGTGATGTGTGTGATTTTAGTGCCTCTCTGTAGTAATGGTTCCACAACTGTTGCTGTTCCTGTTGTAGCCAGAGGCAAAGCTTTGCCTCAGGTTGAGTTCCTGGTGCTGGAGACAGAGCCTTATTTGCCAGGTGGGATGTCTGCCTGGGGTATAGCCAGTGACACTTGCTACCCCCCTTGTGATTTAATGAGTAACATGTCAGTTTAGTAGATTTGGCAGCCTCTTGGATCTAAGGAGTTGGTTCACCAAGATGTGACATGATTCCCTGGCTAGAAATTGCATTCCCCATGATATGATGAGGGAATGTTTAATAGTCAGGGTACCACTGCAAACCTTGAGGTGCTTGCTTACTGCTTCTTAAAAGGATATTTTTCTTACCTTCATATACATAGTCAGCTGAAGGAAACATGATTCAATGCTTATTTCCACTCTGGGAAGTGAGAGAATCCATTGTGGAAAGAGGGAGACTCCCCTCCCAACATAAACACCTGCCACAGGAGGTGAAGATACTCCCATTCTGATGCTTGCTTCTGTGATTGAACAGAAGTGGCATTTCTTTGCTTCTTGTTGGCATTTCTTTGCTTCTTGTGTGACCACGAGGCATTAAAAAATGCTTTGTGCAGCATCTGCTATGGCTTCCCATTTTCAGCTTCCATGTCCTTTCCTCTTCTGGGTTTTGTTCCTTTGGAGATACAAGAGTCCACTTATTTGTGTTTATTCTGCATGGCCAAGTGCAAGTATCTGCAGGGAGAGAGATGCAAACTAGTTCTGGAGATAAACAAAATAGGAGATAAAATCCTGCCCAAGAGAATGACCCTTGTGCTGCTCACTGGTGCACTTACTACCAGAGAAATAACTATTTGCAACGATTTAATCCAGAAGAAAACTATCTACAGGGACCACACCCACAATACAAACTTAAATTGCCAAATAACCCACTCTCCTTATGAAATAAATACATGACCACAATGCTGCAATGAAATGGAAAAAGCAATTTTGCCCGGAGAATATTGTTCCTAAAGGCACACAGGGCAAAGCTCAGAGCCCACCACACCCAAAACTCAGGACAACAGCAAGAAATGAAATGCCAAAAAAACTAATGCACTCTTGTAAAAAACCCAACACACACACAAACTACAAATTACTTCTCTCCTTCCTCACTTCCTTCTGTTTCTCCTCCTAAGCAGATTTCCAGATAGCTGCTTAGCTGTATGGAATTTGTGAAGAGAAATCCAGATCCTGGGCATATATAGCACCCTAGCTCATCAAAACTAGTCCTGATTCCTTAGCAAGTAGCTCAGCAACCCAGCACGTATCCAGTACTCAGGGTGCTGAGGGCTTTGAAAGAGTAGTAGATATGCATGTGTTGTTCAGCTGGAAGTCTAGCAAAACAGTCTGCTCTCAGCTACCCCTTTTCGTTGCTTCTTGCTTCTCATTCATTCCTGCTAAAGCTTTCTCTTGCAATCACAGAACACACCTTCTAAATGTAGGTTTGGGGTTTTTTTTTCCAGCTAGCTGGGATTTTTCTTAATCCAAGATTATTCTGCTGATGGTTTTAGTGTGTAAACAGTCAAACTTGGTGTTTGGGATTACTACAAGTGTCCTTAATTCTGAATGTGATAAGATGGGGAATGAAATTGCTATCAGCTTCAGCAGGAGTGATTGATGGAGGGTGTTTGTGAGCAATGATGACACTTGAGACTTCCACAGTCAATGTCCATGCCTTAGGGGAGGGATCCTGCTGAACTGGGCAGAAGGAGCCTTTGAAAGGGTTGGCACACAGGCAAATGTGTTGATAGAATATTGCTTTAGGCAATTTACCAGAGTAACAAAGCACTGGGGTCTCCTGTATTCATTGAACTAAACCCAGTCTTTTCCAAGGTCAGGTTAGGAGAGAGGACACCTGACTGATGCCTCTTGTCAAAACCAAACCATTCTGCTTTGGCCTCCATTCCCACAAGAATGGCATCTTCCAAAGCAACAGCACAGTCATAATAATGAATGAGGCTCCAAAGTCTCAAATTCTACTCCCATCTGGCCCGTGTCCCAGCACTGGGATCCCTGGGTAGCAAAAATCATGAGTCAGCTCCCCTTCCCTCCCCAGCAGCCTGCTCGAGTGCAGTCAGGTCATGTTTTCAAACTTTTCTCTGCAAACAGGAGGTATGGAAACTTCTCCTACAGGAATGAAAGTTGAAGTTTGTGTTCAGTCTCTTCGTTCCAAGCTGGGACTCAAACACTAGCTTTACATTTGTGAAACGTTGGATAAGTCAGGAGAGCTGGCACGGGTGGGGAGTGGTTTTTATGCTGGGTTTGGTGCAGATGGAGTCCAAACTACACCCCAGGATCTGAACGTTTGTGGGTTTGAAATTCAACCTCTCACTTTTGAAGCTCTTTCTACTGTAAAATATATTTTTTAAATAGAAAAAAAAAAAAGTAGTAAAAAGTGTATCTAAATGGCACAGCAGAATGTCATGAACAGTTAAAACACACCCAGGACTTTTTGCCATAACTCACCAAGTATAAGGTGGGATGTAGGTTTTCTTGAACAGCTACTGGATACTCCCTTCCTTTACCCCCAGAAGTTGCACTGGGGGGGAAAAAAGAAAACCAACCAACCAAAAAAAACCAGTGTGGCTGCAGACAACAAGCTAATTTGGGGATTAGCAAGGAGTATAGCTGAACAATGGCTCAGAGGCAGATTAAATTAGATTTTGTGGCACTCTGTGCTAATGAAGGTGCCTCTTTTCCAGTATTTGAGCTTGAATGTCTCGAGCTAGTTCAGACATCTTTGTGAGCAGAAAGAGAAAGCAAGGATGAGTGCAAGGAGGTTGAAACATGACCTTGCCTTTCCTTGGCATTGGGAATCTGAGCCACCGTTCCCTTAATATTCCTAGTGTCTTTGACTCTTAAATGAAGGGGTGATCATATAGTTTCTTTGTCATATAATTTTTCAAAGGGAGAAATGAGGGAGTAAGACTCAATACAAAACCAATGCACCTTGGGATGAACGAGTAATTGAAGAGCACCATCATCGTGGCCACATGTGGCATTGTTTACTCCTGTCATTGTAAATGATTAATGTGGAAAAGCTGCATTTGAACAAGTGAGATTGATGAGAGCTTTACAGGCTATTTTTGTGTAATTTAAAACAGTGTCTATACTGGATGGTAAAAAGAAGAATGAATATGAGACAGTGAGTGCTGTCAGCTTTCCTCCTTCCTGATTCAGTTTTTTTGCCATGTCTTGCCACTGCTCCAGAAAGTCACAGCTTTGGATGAGGGATGGAAGAAGGAAAACAGAAGGCTGGGGAAAGATTTTGGTCTTGATCATACTGGCAATTGCAGAGATATTTGAGCTCAGGCTTTCACATTAACCCTGGAATTTGTAGCTTGGGAAAATGTCAAGGTTTAGGGTCAGGGCTGTGCACTAGACTTATAACAGATGCTCTCTATTAACCCCTCTATTCCCAAGGGAAGAGAAAAGCAATGAGTGAAAAAGACATGGATTAGAAAAGAAAACAAAACCAGCTTAAGTGAAAATAATAATAATAAAATAGCAAAATTGTGTGATGGTGGCTGCAGAGACACATGAGCTGTGCTGGGAGGGAGAAGGGGAGTGTCCAGATGCAATTTAGTGCTGTTTGTCTGGACCCAAACTAGTAAATTCACAGTGTCGACACTAATTCCTGTGCAGTGTCTGGGTTACTGAAGTAAATTGCATCTGAGTCTCATCATGTTAAAAAGGCAGGTGTTGTGCTCTGTCCAGAAGTCTCTATTAATTAATGTGCCTATCTCTCTACTTAACTTCTTCATAACCTCCAGATATGTCTAAGGTTGCTTAAATCTGAAAGCCCAGTTTTCATAATTATTTGAAACAAAATACATGTTACAGGTAAGGGTGTTTTATAGCTCAGCAATGATTTCTAGGAGATAAAAGGAGCTGTTCCTCAAGCATCTGTTAATAATTTGTTGTGGATATGGGAAATAACAACAGTCAAAAGGCAATCGAGAAACTTATCATGGATGACTTCAACCAGAGGGCTATTTGCTGCTGTTCTCTTGTGGACAATAAGAAATTTCCTTAGTGTTTCTATAAATAATAATGTTGTCTTCTCAAACCAAGAATTCTGTATCTAGTACAAGGTAACTTGGTAGTGGACTTAAGTCTGCTGAGTGAGAAAGTGTTAGTTACTGACCCAAAAAGCACAGTTGCTGAGGTATCAGATATCACAGTCAATTTAAATATAATTTATATAAATAAAATAGGGCATTGACCAAAAATCTGCACATTTTGAACTTTAATAAGGACAGTTATGAAAAGCTTAAAGCATTTTCTGAGCACATGCATTTTAAGTGGGAAGGAACTGAGAGAAATCAGAAATTGTTCAAGATTATTATGCTAGTTGTTCCAAACCCCATGATACCATCAACAAAAAAAAAGGGGTATGCAGAACAACAAAGTTCCTTAAGCAGAACAATAAAATGTTAAAGAATATGCTAAGAACAACAACAGCAAATGTCTGCTCCCAATAGAGTTTAAAAAAAGATAAGGTATTTTTTAAGGCCTGTTAAGAGCCAGAACTGTTGTCTGCCAGATATAAATTGCCTGCTAGATACATATGATAAAATCATGAACACTTATACAGAAAGGCTGATAAATACTTCTAATTTGTATTTATCTGTGCCTGTCTGAAATGTTGGGCTGTGGGTAAGAATTTTGTTAGCTGTAACAAAGAAGGTTATGAACAATTTGCTAGCATTAATGATGAATTAATTTTAAATTAAGATCCAATATAACAAAGGAATAACATTATTAACCATGATTTTAAAAATCTGTAATATCCCTTTAGTGTACTTTCTATGTTCTCTCCATAGGGAAGATAATAAAACATGGTACTAAAATATTGGACCTGGCAGTAAACACATTGCTGCTTGGAGTCTTAAAACTGGCAAATCCAGAAATATAGCTCACAGAAATATCAATTATCTGTTCTTTGTTGTGCTGAGTCTGTGCTGGGCACCTCTGTACTTGCAATACCTCTTTCATTCCTCCTGCTCATCCCCTGGTCTCATGACCATGGCAGGAACTAGACTGTGTAGACCTCAAAACATTGAATTTCATCACCATTTTTCCTCAAAAATGCTGCAATCTAGCATGGTAGAATGAAATGCACTGTTGTTAATCACACGGAAACCACCTGAAAAGAACAGAAAAGCAACAGATTATTCCTGTATTAAACCCATTCATTTTATCCTTGTACATGTGACTGCTTTCTTTTCACCCACAGGGTCTATGACTTTACAAAACTGGTCTGAGGACAGTTTGACCCACATGCAGATGGGAAGAGAAATCAAGGTAATATTTTCTATCCTAAATAAAAGCTCACATGATATTTGGGATACCTACATATTTCAGCTAATAACACAGCATATATGTTACACTGATTTTGGCTTTAATTAACACAATAAATATGGGCTTATAATTCCTTTGGAACCTGAAGGGAGATTCAGACATCCTGAAATTTTCATGAGCTGGGACTCAGGGATCTAAGAGCAAGCTCCACTCATGGTGACCTCTGATTTAAGAGCTAAACATTGATCTCCTGCCAGAGGTGCTAGAAGCTTTCTGAGTAGATGGATGTTGCTAAGTAGACAGTTAGCTCTCCAGATCTTGCCCTTAGTGAAATGTCCTAGTTAAAATTCCAGATTCTTAATGCTACCTAGTAAACACACCCAGACCATTACAGTTTTTCTGGACTGCTGTTATCTGATTGTAGTTTTTATTGTGGTTGACAAGTTACAGCAGTAAGATAACCTTTTTGAACAATGTTGGGACACTGTCTGAGTAAAAACACTCCTGGAAACATTTAGACCAAAGTCAGGCTCTGTGGTTTTATTTCCCCATGGTTAAATATAAATTGTCTACCTCTTCTCAAGAAAAGCAGCACTGTGAGCAGAAATCTTTAGTGCATAAAGCAAAAAGCAGCAGGTCAAGCCTGTCTTTGTCCTGAATCAGCTCCTATTAGCTAATGAATCCTTCAGTGGTGAAGATTTCCATACAGGAGGAAACTGCACCAGATTGAATTTGTGTTTTAGGTGCCCATTAAGAACAATACAACCACTTCAGCTAGGCAAAGTCTGATCAGTCTGCCTTTGATTTAGATCTAAAGGCTAAACTGATTTGGGGTTCTCATTCCAGTTCACAGATTAGGAGAATATTTGTGGCAGCATTTGAAAAATCAGCTGAAACACTTTCTGAGAAGACATCTTTCTTGGCTCTGTTAGATTTCCAGTATTCTGAGTTTTTTCTTCCCTTAAAAAAACCCCAACCTTTCATCATTGAAGAATGCAAACCCTTATTTTATTTTATTTTTTAAACAAACCTGCATCTTGATATGCTTGCATTTGATCCTACCACAATTCCTCGAGGAGTAATGTGATAGTTTTCAGCAGAGGAAGGCTATCCAAACTTAGCCAAAATATGGCATTTGGAAAAGTAAGCTGTACATCATTTCCCTAAATGAGACAAATGTAATCATAATGCTTAAGCTTCCCTGAAAATTTCATAGACAACTCAGATCAATAAGATTTTTAACAAATGAGCTGTAGGTCATGAGCTCAAGATCTTCTAACATGAGATTTCTTTAGTTTGATAAAACAGGATGTGATGTTTTGAGGGGAAATGGACAAAAGTGACATTTCTGAGTGTAAAGAAGGAGCTTATTCACCAACAAAAGAATGAGGAGATTTTGGAGACTTCATCTTTATGAAGCTGCTGATTTAATCCCTACATTTCACAAATATTGCTTTAAGAACTAGTGGAAATGTGGCTTTTTAAAACACTAATTCCCACCTGCCTGTGTTTCTCAATTGAACTCTGTCAACAAATGTCTGCAATGAACTTCAGAAACTATTTTACATGAAACATTACACTCAAATATCTTTAAAAAAATCAAATTATTACATTCTTACTTGTTTTCCCATTTGATCTTTTTTCATTACGTTCATGTTTCTCTTCCTATTTATATGTGTGGTCACTAGATGATTGTCAAAGGCTTCAGGGTTCAGGTCTTTGGTCCAGATTCCCACTGATAATGAAAGGCTCAAAGGAAGAATACCAACAGTTTTCCCTTCTTACAGAGGGTGAGTTTCAGAGAAACGAAGGGGAACTTGAGATTTTCTGGAGTTTGTCAATAAACCTCTAGGTGAAACTGAAGAATTATTGTTTGCACTTTAGGTCAGATCTGCTGAGAAATGCCTGTGAACACCAGTACATTGGAGAAATACACACAAGAACATTTCATCCTTGTGAAAATATTACCCTGTTACAATTGCCAAGGTCACTGAGACCCAGAGTGATCTGTTGGTCATGAAAGTTAAAGATGCCTGGAGGCTACTATAATTAAGTTATGAGTGCTAGGAGAATAGGGGAAGTTTTCCCACAAATATTTATATGAATTTAAAAGTGACTTTAGACATGACCATGGTCAGAAATCCTCTTAGTTCTGGAGGGTTTTTTTTTCCTTGAAAACATTCAGACTCAGAAGCTGGATGTGAGTGCCCAGGTCATTCCAGTTTCCCCTCACATCAGGTTTGCCTTTTGGATATTTGCAAATATGCTCTTGCACCTCATGGGCAAAATCCAGTCTATTGACTGGTGAATTAACAGATGGAGCAAGAAATGCATTTTAAAATCCTACCAGGGCTTGTTTGTGAATGAATCATTGAAATAAAAGAACAGTGTATTTGGATAATTTGGATAAACTGCCTTGATAATCAATAGCTACTGGTTATATCAATGGATGTCTTAGGGAAAAAGCTTTGTAATTCATATTACCTGCCCATTTGGAAATGCTCTTTTGCTTGCTTTAAATTATGCTTTGAGGATTTCAGTTAATTTTCTTTTTTCCCCTCCTGGAGTACTGAGTTAGCAAGTTCACAGACAGTACATGAACTATCCAAAAATCTATTATCTCTAGGCTCCAGCATGAAGTGGAAAAGACATCTTACACTACTTCTTTGTGGTTTTGATTACATGGAAATCCACAACACTTTGTATCAGGGAAATCAGGAGATGACCACAAAACACAGAGTGCACACACTTATGAAGGTGAAGGGCAGGAGATGGTGATGTAATGGGTTTTGTGTGACATAAAGGATCACTGTGCCTCCAAATTGCATGGTTTTTTATTTCCTATTGTTGTTTGCAATGAAAAAATATAGGAGTTTTAAAAAAACCCACAACATTAAATGGCAAAAACATGCCAGCTGTGTCTCATGTGGTATTTACACACACTGTATAGAGAATATTCAGCATCTTAAAGTACAATTAACCTGCAACTAGCTGAGGGATTAAAGATGATTATTCTCAACTTGAATGACCCTTTACCCTAAGTCGAGCTGCCCATTTAGCACCCTTAATAAATACAGGGATAATTTAAACCATGTGGCTGGAAATTGAAAACATGGGCTTTTGAACTATGTATTTTCTTTCTCATGTTGGAACTCCTCCCTGGAGATAGTCTCAAGTCCCATGATCTTGTAAAAGACAAATCTGTGTATCTTTTTTATTAAGTGTTTCATGATCTATATTTTTTCAACTCCATTGCAGTGGATGCATCTGAAAGATGTATCCCGTTGACAGTGCACAGTACCCTCAAAGGCTCTTGATCTATTTATCAACTCAAACTAATAAAAGAAGGACAATATTTCAATGAAAAAAATGGAATTAAAAGCTACTTGACAGCTTGGTAGAATATATCAATTTAGTATACAGAGAAATTACTTTCTTTTCTAGGATTAGAATTAATAAAAAATATTTAATCTGTCCTTCAGCAGGAAAAAAATAAGTGTTCATTCCCAGCTTGCATACCTTGTGGTTTGAGCTGAAGAATGTTACACTCAAGTCTATATTCAACTACTGGTTTAAATTATAGCCTTTAGAAAAGAATCTACCATTCACTTTAATTAATATCAACAGTCATGGAGTCAGTTGGAAAAAAAAACAACCAACACAACACAATTTGCTAATGTGATTTTATTTTTTTTTTCCATAAAAAAGCATCAAAGACTCTCATCTATTGGCAGCTTTGGTACCCCATAACCTTAGGCTTCTTTCATGTTAATCCAAGGAAGGTTCACAACCAGTTTTCTCTAGTCGGTGGCTCATGAGACACATCTGGCCCCATTATTCCATCTGTGGTCAGGAGAGACACAAAGTGCCCCACTAGACTATTTTACCACACTCTTTAGTACCTTCTTCACCTGGGACAAAATCCTTGGGCTTGTCTTTCCTGCCATTGTTTTGCAATTTATCCCCATGGAAAAAATATTAATAATTAATAATAAACCTTAAGTTTATTATTAATTAATAAATCTAAGTTCAGTGTGCAGCTGAAACGGTTCAACGTGACAGAGCAGAGAAGAAATCTGGCCTCTGAGGAGTTCAGTGCACAGGTTTGTGAATCTCCAGCTGAGTGCATGTGTTGGGTTTTGCTGCTCCACTGGTGCCAGGGATCATTTGTATTAGTTAGAAACTTGTCTTCATATTGTCAGCCTGGAATCTGTGCACAGCCCTTAGGTCAACAACGTGTCTCTTTTACCAATAATTTGCTGGAATAAACGGAGTGATATCAGGGCACAGTATACCCAGAGCTTATGGTAACTTATTAGTTTTTGGCTCATAAGGTAAAGCAATCACAGAGAGAACATTTTGTGAACTGTATTCCCCTTGAACAGCAACATTCATTTCTGTTTTGTTATTCTATCACACTACCACCAGCTCTATAGAGTTCCTCCTTGAAACACAAATCTGCAGCATAGCTGATGAGATGTAATCAATTGAAGGTAATTAGCCAAGTTGGAATATATATTTTTTTAACTATTCTTCTGTCTTGTGACAATACATGGGATGCTTCAGACAAGATTGGGACTGTAGAGTTGTGTCAATACTACAGCCCCTGTTTCTCTATCATTGAAGAGCTGTTCACAGTATATATCTTTATTTTTTGCATCTTTTCTTTCATGAGGTTGTAGGATGAGAAAGAAGTCTATGCCATCAGATCTTAAAAGGAGTTTGTGCATGATCTGATGCATCCAGTTTCTCTCTCTGCAGTGATCAGAGATCCTGCAGAATGATGCAAGGAGCAATTTTGTTCACTCTTGGGAAGCTAACAATTGGGATGTTCAGTACTGCTTGTCTGGAGCACAGTGCAGTACAACAAATTCAGTGAGAAATCTGCTATTAACGTATTGTCAGCTTTCTCAACTTGCTTTTTGAGTTTTTAGAAGGTGTGGGGAAGAGGTTGATGGACATTCTTAAATTCCTAAATAATAAGGTTTTTTTTGCAAGGCTCACAAATGGTAACAGGCAATTTTGTTTGAATAACCAGGAATGCAGTTAATACTGTTTTGGGGTTTTTTTTTGGTTTGTTTGTTTGTTTGTTTGTTTGTTTTTTGGTTGTGGTTTATTGCTTAAAATGTGATTGTGCATTCCTGTGAAATAACTTTTGTGAAACTTTTTTGTCCCTTGCTTTGTGTGTTGTCCTCCAGTCCCATTCCCAATGCCCGTAGACTAAATTTTTCCTCAAGAATGGAAGTAAAAAAGGTAAATGAATGAGGTGGCTCATTCCACAGCCCCTTGGTTCATATTTTCATGTGTAACACAAGGGTTACCTCTGTCAGAGGGGTGCATTCTCTTGTCCTTGTCTGTACATTTGTTTTTCCTTTTGCTTCAGTGCTGCTTATATACCTGAGGAATGCCTGCTGTCAAGGAATAAAGAGAGATGATGATGGCTGCATTTGACTGAGCATCATCCTCTAGTTACTGAAGTTTAAGTTAATATTTCTATCAAATCCTCCAACTTTGAAATTGGAGGTTTGTCTTGATTTAGTTTATTCCTTATGGTATCAAAACGTGGTGACAGCTTAAAAAAAGAAAAATAACATACTGCTTCAGGGAGCAAAACCAGAGTACAGCATTTTTAATGGTTTTAATTATATTACAGCACTGTTGGTCTTTTTTCTAAGTATTCACTCCTCATATTTTTCTTTTGTTAGTAGCCAGTTGACAAGGGGAAGCTCTTATTCCCTCTTCATATTATTATGTTCGGCTTTGTAAATTCCAGTTGGAAACATTTTATTTATCAAAGTTATACAAAGAGTTGTTAAGTGGGTCTTCATTAGCTTCAGCTTTTGAAAGACCTATTAGTTAAAGCAAAAGCATATCACTCCAATTTTTCTGTGCTCCCACATTGATTCTCCTGGTAGAAACTCCTTGCTCTGTGCTGGAGACAGACATGACATTGGGATCCATGCAGGGAAATCCTCTGGAGTAAAACATTTCTATTTATTTATTCTATATTATATATCAATGCTTGTAGAGGCCAGGTCTTTAAAGGTGTTATCTATCCGTTTCATCTTTATTTGTTCCATTTACTGTAGCTGAATGCTTGAAAGAGAATAAAAAGGAGTAGCAAGTTACAGGAAAAGAGGAAAAAAACTCAAAAGAAAAAAGCCTCCATATTCATAGATTATAAATCTATCCTTATTATGCTTCTGTTCCCAGTGATTATTTTCTGACTGGGAGCTCAATAACCATATGTGATTTAAAAACATAATTTAAATACATCCATCTATTTTATTTTTTTTTTATATGTGTTTAATCTTCATGGTTGCATCAACACACAAAAAACTAGTAAAAGGAGAGTGAAAAACATGAGGTAGCCTGCCAGGAAACTGGAGATGTGCCACCACTGCAAGTTGCCACCAGTGAACTGCTAAATCTTAAGGGTTGTTCTTGCTCCAGTGCAAGGAAACAGGCTGGATGATCTCCTGAGATCCACTCTACCCCTTCACTTTGTGATCTTCTCATGGATTTTCTAGTGGCAGTACAGTGTTTGTTATTTTCTGCTGTGCCAAGTAATGCAACTATATTTGTGAAATTAAGCTTCTATTTAAATAACCAGACACCCTAAAGGGAACCTAAAAGGCAGCAAGCAGAGGTTTAGAAAACATAAGCTACGAGGAAAGATTGAGAGAACAGGGTTTGGTTTTTTTTTGAAGGAGACAAAGGGGGATATGATGCATTTTCCAGAACGCAAAAAGCTGTAGCAAAGAGAACAGTGGTTAAATTTTCCCTGTGGCAGTTAATAAAAGTTCAACAGGAATTTAGCTTAAATTAATTTGCAGCGAGGAAGATTCAGGTTCCATGTTGCAAAGCAACTACCCAAGTATAAGGGCAATGAAACACAGTCTGCTTAGGGAGCCTGTGGCTCTGTTCTGCACTCACCTTCATGAGCAAGTGAGAGTAACAGCTGTCAGAGGCCACACAGAGCAGCCATGTAGAGAAGGACTTGGGAGTGTTGGCTGATGAAAAGCTTGACATGAGCCAGCATGTACTTGGAGCAAAGAAAGGCAAACATATCTTGGGCTGCATCAGGAGTGTGGCCAGCAGGTCGAGGGAGGTGACTCTCCCCCTCTGCTCCACTCTAGTGAGACCCCATCTGCAGCATTGTGTTCAGCCCTGGGGACCCTGGCAGAAGAAGAACAATGAACCTGTTTGAGCATGTCCAGATGAGGGCCATGAAGGTGATCAGAGGGCTGGAGCATCTCTCCTATGAAGAAAGTCCAAGAGAGTTGGGATTTTTCAGTGCAGAGAAGGTTCCAGTGAGGTCTTTTATCCGCCTTCCACTTAAAGGGGGCCTGCAAGAAAGATGAAAAGAGGATTTTTAGAAGAGTAGTGATAGGACAAGGGGTAGTGAGTTTAAACTGAAAGAGATTAAATTGAAATTAGCTGTAAAGAAGTTCTTCACTGTGAGGATGACAAGACACAGGCTGCCTAGAGAAGCTGTGGGTGCCCCATTACTGAAGTGTTCAAGGTCAGAGTGAGCAGAGCTTTGAGCAACCTGCTCTGGTGGAAGATCCCAGCCCACAGGGTTGGAACTATATGGTCCCTTCCAAAACAAACCATTCTATGACTATGATTCTCTGATAATCTTATCCCAGGAGTAAGGTGGATCAGATGAAGCTCTTCCAGCCTTTTATATAAGTTAATTGCTACCACTGTTGACTCCTGCTAGGATGGCTTTGAGCTGGTGCTTGTGAGAGGTAAAGCCTTCTGAAGTGCTACCTTTCAGTCCCCCCAGCCCTTCTGGCCTGGATATCCTGGTGAGTTGGGCTTCCTTTCAATGCACAGAGTATCCTTGTGGGTGTGAGACTCACCCAGGTCCTCGTGCACCCCATTCAAGTTGACCACTGACTGCTGCAATGTGCCTGAGTTACCCATTTCAGCAGTGGCCACCCATCTGAGCTGCAGGCAGCCTTCACAGAAAAAAAAAGAGCATCTCCTTTGCCCAGAGATCAGGTAAACAGAGCAACAGCTTCAAGTGCTGGAAGGGAAAGGGGTTATGGATGAAGTGAAATCTGACACAACACCCTGACAGTCTGCTCTCAGCTCAGCAGCAGATTGGTGTAGCCCACCCAAAAGCCTCAGCCAGCAGCTCTTCAAGCCAGCACCTACCACAATGCTTGGGGAGAAAATCTCCTCTGGTTTCCTGTCCAAAGGCCACCAGGAGTCTCTGGGATGCAGACTTCTGAGTCTGGCAGGTCTTTTAAAGGGAGGATTGTATATGCTTGCTCTCTCCCTTGAGGAGTTCATTTGGCTATTTTCAGAGATGGCATATTAAGCTAGACAGGGTTTTAGCTCACTCAAATATAACTACAATTTGTTCTAACCCTGCTCATGTTCAGAACCCTTAAATTCTTAGAGGAAGCACCACAGAAGAGTAGACCAAGGGTTTTATCCTGTGCATGTCTGGGAGAGGCTGATTCCTCTCCACCTGGCTCTTGTTAGGTTTGTGATTCCCACCTTACCCACCTGTGACATTAGGCAAGGAGTGCTGCAGCACAGGACATGAGTGGCCAGATCCTGCTCAAATTGATGGGAAATCCCTCCTGGCTTCCCAGGGAGGACAGTGAAAGCCATCAGTGGGTTTGTCTTGGCCAACTTTGTCATTAAAACTCACTGGAAACGTGGCTTATGTACAGATAGTAGTGCTTGTGAAGCTAGGAGTTAATTGTTCTAATGATCACTGAAGGGAAATACTTGTAACACTGAAAATCTGGATCCTCATGTTCCCTGCCATTATAAAAACACCATAAACAGATTTCCTCATCAGGCACTACCCCATTTACAGCAAGAAACTCCCTGCAACTATTCAAATCCCAATTAACTATTCACTCTGGCAATGGATTCCACCAAATAATCGAGGAATCCACTCTGATGTCAGACTGCAATGCACAGATCTCAGGCACAGCAGCACCCTGTACCATGCTCCCAGCATACAGATGTTTCAGAAATGCTGAATTAAAACGGTGGAGGCTTAGATGCACATCTTGGGGTTAAGTGGTGTCCATGTTTTTGTAGGTCCCAGGGGCTTCTTTTCTTTAGCATTACCCAGTTCATCTGTGAGCTGAATTTCACCCCAAACAATGCCCCGGTATGTCCTGTTTGAGCCACAGCAGAAGCAAGGAGGAGGTCACCTCAAGGGTCAAATGTGCCTAAACTCTGGAAGAAGTTGCTGGCAAAAAATAAAGTGTCTGAAGCAGTGATTTGAGCAGGCAGCAGTGCCTGAAAGGAGCAAGGTCCAGGCAGAAGACCCAGGGGGTGAAAGAGGCACAGAGGGAATGCCAGGCTCCATAATGTCTCTGTTGAGGGTATTGATGGTAGCACATCCACTGCAGAGCCTGTGTGGAGCTGATCTCAAAGGGGTCTTTGTTACAAGGGTTTTTCAAAACAGCTGTGTACTTTTAAAGTTTTCATTATTAAAATATTTTGTAAAGACTTCTTCCAAAACTGCCCTGTTCTGCAGAAAGAGGCTTGGCAGTCCAGGATGCTGAAATGCCAGACCCAGGTTTCAGCAGGTCCTGCAGCAGCTGACACAAGAGTGTAGTGGCTAAAGACTCTGAGCCATGCCAGCTCTGAATGAAAACTAGAGCTAATTTTAAACTAATCCTATGCCAAATGTTCCTATTGGTTGGCCACAAGGAGCAGACTCCAGATCATTTTAATCTTGTCATTTTCTTTAATGTTTCTGTGCCTCTTTTTAGCATGTCCTGCTTTTAAAGTTCAAAATCTATTCTGAATTAATTTACAAGCTAGGCAGTGCGAAGTTCTCACTGCAGCTAATGACCAATGCTACCAGTATTCATAATCTGAAGTGTATTTTTTTTCTTGCATTCCTTTGTACACTTTGATCTATCTCCTGCAGTAAAAGAGCATTTTTAGTAGTTCAACTTCAAATGGGAAACAAAACATGAAACCAAACCAGAATACTTTCTGCTTTTTAGCAAATATGATTTGAGATAAATGGTTAACTTTCCTCAGTTTCATTTCTATACTTTTGTAACCTTTTTGACTCCTTTGTCCTCCCCATACCCTGACTGCTCTGGTTCATTTAAACTTTTCCAAACTCATAATGTCAAAACATAATCCCAATAGCCATGGGGGACTGGATTTTCAAGAGGCCTGTCTAGACCCTTTGTATGTTGTAATAGGAACTAATAGAAAAACAATAAAAACAATAATAACAAGAAAATTTGGGTCGGTTCCACACCTAGCTCCACCCCTGTGGACCCTGGATATTTATTCCCTGTTCTGTTCCTGAGTTAAGTGCTGAAAGCCTCAACATGCCCACATAACTTCAGAGCATTTTGATGAGCAGACCCTCCTGGTTTTAATAACACATCAGGAACAGGGCATTATCAAAACCTGGCCCTGGAGCTTTTCCTGACCCCCAATTCTGATACTGCTGGGGTGGCTTTGGGAGTTGGCTCAGAGCTGCCCCATCTCTAACTGGGATGACATCTCAGAGCTGACATCTCTAACTAGGTCAGGCTGCTCAGAGTCTCATCAAGCCTGGCCTTGAATGTGTCCAGGGATGGGGCCTCTACCACCTCTTCTGGGCAACCCATTCCAATGTTTTGTCACCCTCATGTTAAAGAATTTTTCCTAATATCTAACCTAAATCTACCCTTTTCTAGCTTCAAGCCATTACCCTTTGTCCTGTTGCTATAAACCCTTGTGAACAGACCCTCCTCTGCTTTTTATAGACCCTAACTTTTGAAAAATGGGGGCAATTTTTCCCTTCTGCCAGTCACCAGGGACCTCACCTGACTGTCATGACACTGCTGCTCTGTCTCCTCCACCCCACAAACACAATCTTGTGAGTCTAGCAGCATGTGACCCTTGGAACATGTAGATTTTCCAAGACTTTCTAGGGTCTTTATCAAGCCATCCTTTGTTCTGTGTATCTGGATTTCTTCCAAGTGCTCTACTGCCTTGCAGCTCTCTTGACAATATTTCTAGTGATCCCAGGGGAACACCAGCCTCCCCCATCTTTTTCATGCTTGAGTTTTCTAGTCTCAGGCTTCTTGGTTGGTTGATATTTCAGTCTATAGTTTTTATTCCCCAAAGACTGTGTGTTGTCATTGCATCTGAGCTGTTGCCTTTGGTTTCTCATAAAGAGAGATCTGTCTTCCACTGTAACTATTACCAGGTAATGCTTTGTTCCCTTTGGGTTTCTCAGAGGATGGAAGTTACTTTTGTGCCTTGAATCTTTCTCTTTCTCTCTGGAGATTTTTCTCCTCTAGTTCTCCAGGTGCCACTGTGAATACTTATAGAAGAAAACATCCATTCTGTGCATCTGTTACTTCATTTCTGAGACTTGGAGAGGGTTGCCTTTTTATGCTATCATTTCCCTTGTGCCATATAGGAAGTGGTTATTTCATGCATATATAGAATTTTATTGCACTCTTCAATACTTGTGGCTCATTATGGGACTTCTTATGTCATGACAAGAGGCATGTGTCAAGGTTGGCTTGAGCAAGGCACAAAACCCACCTCCTGTTGGATTTGCTACCTCTAGTTTTCTTCTTTCCTTGGTACAAGCAAGTAGTTGCTATGAGCAGGTTTCTTACTGACTTTAGTAGATGCATTTTTGTAGTGGGACTAGACTGGGGCTTTACCTTGCATCAGGCTATAAAAACCAGTTTTGTTTTGCATGTTCTCCCATATATAGTCCTTCTAGTCACATATGGTACCTCCTGCAAAGCTCAGACTGAATTGCTGTGACCTCAAAGAAACGGTTTCAAGGCAGATGAGGAGTGTTGAGACTCTGAGGCAGTTAGTCCAGTGACAGCTTAGACCTGAAGCAATACAGCAGTGAGGAGCAATAAATTTGCCACAGCAAGGTGCAAGTTGCTCGAGGTAATTTTACTCTGATTTAGGTAACCACACAGTGATGATGTGTCTGCAGAAAATTGCTACCTGAATACTTCAAGTCCCTGGAGGGGACTTCATTCTGCAGATGATGTTACTACCTCTCTTTCTTACTCAGGCTACCTACAGTAATACCTGACCTGTTCTGAAATCACTTTGTCTAGCATAACCCTGCTTTTTTTCAGCATCAGCTTTTGAACTGGCTATTTTTCATCTTTAATCCCACAGCCCCTCAGAGCTGGTAGCAGTTCTTTTGGGGTTGGCTCTTCCAGCTCTCCATTTCAACTGACCAAGAGAAAGAGGCTGTCTGAGGAGGCTCTGCATAATCCTGGGAGCCTGGGGAACCACAGCAGTGGTAAAGCAATGCGTGCCCAAACCACACCTCTCCCTTTGCCTGCCTGTGTTTGGGCTGCGCTGACTGTGGGCACTGAGGGGGTGGGCAGCCTGCCACTCTCCAGATGGACTTCTTGCTGCCTCTAGTTTTCTTCTTTGCTTTGTTATTTCATTTTTTTTTCTTTCCTTGCTGCAGGCTAAATGCTGATCCCAGGGAAGTCAGTGGCAAAATGCTCATCTGTTTCTTAGGGAGGACTAGGGTTTGGTCCTGTATAAACGAGTCAGGGTAAAATGGTAAACAAGGTGTGACAGAATATTTGTACTGAGGCAGAGAGGTGAAAACTTGAATTGTCTCATGTAATTCTGGCTGCTGTAGCAGCTGACCAAATACTGAATCCCCTGAATGCTGAATGAATTATCCATGCTCTTAAAACTGCACTGAAGCACCTAAATACATCTTTTTCCTTGGAGTTTGTATGCAGCCCAACGTGTTAAGGTCAAGATCCACGCTCCAGAGAGAAGCAGATGGTCTCCTGAGTGATGTGTTTTCACTCACTGAGCATGAATATGAAAAAGCCTTCTTATTTTCCAAGCATATGAAAGTCAGTAATGTAGAACAGTCCCAGGGAATCTTAATATGTGAATAAACATGTGTGTTGCAAGAGTTTATTTTGGTCTTTGTGTTCACTATGGCTTTCTAAGATTATGATACCCGAATACTATGCATCATTGTTTTTATTAACTTAGTTCAAACATCAGAGCCATGCCAAAAGGCTGTTTCAATTTGTGTAGATTTATAATAATTCTGACCTTCATAATGAACTTTAAAAAAAAAGAAATTCTGGATCTAGTAAATGTTCACTTTGCAGAAGCCTCTACATACATAAATGTGAAATACATCAGGGATATTGTGAAGTTTTTATGGTGTAGAAGAGCTGTACTTCTGAAGGAATGAGATGAAGACAATCACTGGATACCCTCTGTAAAACAAATTATATTGAATTTTAAAGCCCTATCCTGCTCTCTTACTGAATCATGCAGCCTTTAGCAAGGAATCAGCTTCTTAAGGCACCAGCTAAGGACCATCCCCAACCTTTATGTTCCACAAAGCACATCACACCATGTCCAAATATGATGCCATGTGTATTCCTCTCTATACCACCTTTCCCATCAGGAAGTTTGGATGTCTGTGACCTTCGTGGTCTTTCCCCCCACAGTGCCCACACATGGAGCAGGACACCTGAGCACATCACCTGCCTTGGGACCCTGACATGTCCTATGTTCCTACCACAGGCAGAGTCACCTGGGTGGTTTCTCTGAGCCCAGGCTGCATAAAGAGGCCAGTATCTGCTCCTTATGCCTAAAATAGTTTAAGAGAGTGGGGAGGAATGTCAAAATGTTTATAATAACCAATACAACATTTGGAGCGCCTGTTTCAAGTCTTATTGAGCCAGTGGAAAGCAACCCATGGATTAGACTCTAAAATTGCTTGTATATCTAAGAGGGGTCGTAAGTAGAAAATCAGAGAAAAGGCTCTTAATATTTTTTTTCCCCTTAATCCTTCACCTGTACCAGCTGTTGGAAAACATCTTGCCAAACATCCTCTCTCATCAGGCTCACTACAGAAATTTCCTGAGCTTGTCCAGCCAACCAAAACATTAATTTCTACTAAGACACACACAACCCCCTACCTTTTTCTCCAGCTCAAGTAACATTAAACGTTTTATTCAAACACAGAAAAACACGGAGATTCAAAGCTGAGTCTGCTGCTTCTCTATGAGCTCTGTGTGTTTTTAATGTTTCTGGCTAAAGATGTGAGGTAAGGAAGAAGTGGAAGTGAGAACAGTGAATTCCATGTTGAAAGAGTCATATGCAGGTTTTTTACCAGCATTTTGAAGTGCACCTGAAGAATCTGAAGTCGCATCCATTTTGTGCAATTGCACGGTGCTGCAACTTCTTTTGTGCACCACAAAGAAGTAACTGCAAGTGTGTGTATAAAATATCATCTCTCTGTTCATTCACCCACTTGCCAAATGCAAATAGGCATGCCTGCAAGTTCTGCAAAAGGGCCGTGTGGTAGTCTGTGTTGAAAATATGCCCTTTCATGATCTTCAAATTTTAGTTTCCTTAGTTTGTTCTTGTCTGCTTATTTCCCACTCCCCCAACATCTAAGCCCTGTAATGAGGGTAAAAGAAACCCTCTGACAGTCTGAGGCACCCCCATAATCAACAGTTCATTGATTCTTAAGAGCATTAAAGGCTAGAAATGAATGCTGCAAGAAACTTTATCTGGGAGCTGACTGACTGATAGATGGAGCAAACCACAATGGTAGGCATTTAAAAACCCAGCTGGCTGTGCCACACTTGTGCTCTTGAGTGTGAGCAGAATGTCTTGTACCCTGCCTGAAAAGTCTTACAGCACAGTCGTTCCTTTATGAATTTTGATAACTGGGTAGCACACCATGCATTTTAAATCCCCCAAGACACTAACCCACTGATTGTCTACAGTTTTTTTATTGCTGATTATTTTTAGTGAGATAAATGTTTGTAGTTGTCAGCATACACTAACATTATTTGATGAAAATGGATGTTAAAAAATTGGTTTGCTTTGAAATAGAAGGAAAAATCCTTCTAAAAGAATGAATTGCTCTTTTATTTGTTTGGGGGTTTTGTTTATTGAGGTTGTTGTTAGATCTTTATCCTAAGCCTGCTTTTAACCTCTTTTGACTCAAAGCTTATACGTTTCTTAAGAAAATAAGTTCCCAGTGACTTTGTTTACCCATTATACTCATTGTACAATCCACAATGTACAGGCAGATCTCACTGGTTATGATTTGGTTGATTTTTTTTTTATTTTTAATTCTAGTTCTGACTGACTTGTTGATTTGGGGGAAATGCTTTTGCCATGTCTTATTTCACTGCATTCCAAATGAAATGAGCTTAGCCCAGTGATTAAGGCAGTAGCTTGACCCACCAGGCTATTGAATATTCCTCCTGGGCTTGCACTGTCCCTGTGTAGATCCTCATCCCATGTGTCACGGCAGGAAGTCCTCTCTTCTCAAACAACACTAGCATTTTAATCTCTTTATTCTGCATTTTGTTTCTAGGCATCTAAGGAACCCTTTTGCTGTTCTCTCAACTTAGTACAACTCAATCATACCTTTCTTGGGGAACAGTTCCCCAGACTGCACACAGATATTCAAAGCTGAATATTGATCACACATCTCAAAGGCTGTAATTCTGCTTGTGCATTGCCAGTCTGGGGCTACCCTCTTCTGCAACAACACAAAGTTGCCTCTCAGCCTGTGATCCTTTATAACCTCTAGACTGTTTTCTGCATAGCTGAGCTCCAGGCAGCTGTTCTGCACCCTGCAGTACAGAGCCAGTTATTCCTGGTGAGATGCAGAATCTATAAGCTTGCCTCTAGAGTATCATGTTTTTTTCTGTTAGACCTTAAAAAACACTACTTTGCCAAGATCATTTTGAATTCTAATCCTGTCCTCCAAACTCCTGACAGTCCCTCCCTGCTGGCTGCCATCTGTATATCCTCTCTGTTCCATCATCTGGGGCATGAATAAAAACACTGAACACACGTAAACCTGGGAGAGTCCATGCTGCACCTAGCCCATATGTCCTTCCACTTTGACTAGCAATAAAATACTCTTTCAGTACAACCTTCCTGACCCACCGTGTCTTCCTCTGAATTACACCTCCCAAAGCTGACTTCAGTGACTGTTTCCCTCATCAGGGGCAAAAGCCACACTGAAGTGGAAGGCTGTTATTTAACTCCTTTCCTTTCTCCATGCTTGTGCTTACTGTTATTTAATCATTATTTATTAGAATAACAAACTCTGAGAGGAACAATCTGATAGGTGCATAATTACTTTGGAGCTAGATGTGACATTTGCCCTTTCCTACTCTCCTGCCACAACCATGACAATGTTTTTCTGCAAGCAGTGCAGAATAGTGCATCACATGAATGCAAATACATTAATATAAAACATCCAGATGTATTTAAATACCTTTTTGTGTGTGTGTGTGAAGTATTATCTATTTTTTCCTATTGTCTTTGGTCTTGTTTCTGACATCCCCCTATTATTTTCTGCTGTGACCCCTCTGCTGTCCTGTGGTCATTTTGCTGTTTTCAGGGGCTGTCCAAGCAGGTAGCCCTTGGTTGTCAACCTTAGAAGAAACAAAAGCAATGCTGACTATAGCAGAATAGGATTTTCAGGAGCTCCTGCACCTCCCTGGCCCCAGAGGAGAGCAGGGAAGTTGGTAGCTCTCCCAGTAATGATGGCAGCAAAGAAGGGCTGTGGATTGGGCTCAGTAACATCTCATCTGTGGAGGGAAGCTCCAACTGTGGGCTTATTAAATTGCCATGTCATTATAAAGTCACTGCAGTGGCTCAGATCTAAAAGCTACACAGGCAGATTAAGAATGTGTCAGATGCTGAACCCCTCAAAAGTGCTAATACCTTGCTGCCCTTTTATGTGGTTTAAGTCCTGCATTTGGTTTGTAGCCAATACCCAGTGCCAGGAAAGAAGACGAAGCAACCTTTGCCAGTCCTCCCTTTGTAAACCTTCCTTGCACAGTGGGAAGCAGGAGAATTTACTTTAACTAGAGCCAAGTCAATGGTTTAATCTTTGTAAACACGTCTTAAGTGCTCCGCCTCTTATCTTTATGCCATGGCTTTTGTACCAAAAAAGAATGGGTAAAAAGCTGGTCAGCCAGAAATATCACCGTTCTGACATGAAAACTGGTCATCAATCACTTTTCTTTGGAGCTCCATGTGTGTGTATGTCAGGGAGTCTGTGTTTGCACTCCTGTGTTGTTGAATCAGCTACTGGTGGCCTACAGTGCAAACACAGGCTGCTCATGCAAGTGCCAGCACTTTAAATAAAAGAAGAAAAAGAAGAGAGAGAGAAAGAAAGAAAGAAAGAGAGAAAGAGGAAAAAATCCTCATATATTAGAATGTCAATTTTTATGGACTGTCTGGAAAAGTCTTTCAAGGAGGGAAAATTGTTGCAGACACTGAGGATGCTGCAAGCTAAACCCAAGAGTACAAAATGGTCATAGAATGCTCATTTGATGGTCAAAATAAACTTCTATATGTGTGCATAAATAAGATAAATACTTTAAAATATTCTTATTTTAACAAATTAAGCTGTCCTGCAAGTCCTGTTTTCTACCTTTTCCATCCTTTGTGGAATAGGTGAGAATTGTGGATCTGGATTGCAAGCAGATGTGAAAAATGGTAGTTTGAAAGCTCAGCTTTTCTAATAAAGTCTGTGCAACATTATGGAACTGGTTTCTAGAGTGGCCAGGAGAAGGTTTCCTCAAAATACAGTCATCTGGGTAAAGAAACAAAGGAGATATATATATATATCAATGTAGATTATTATTATTATCCTAAATTAAACTGAAATAAACCCCTTCTGTTGTACTGGAGGGGACACCTGGACACCTAATTTCAGTGCTACATCCAACCAGGAGTTCTCCTACATTAGATCTTGTCTTTACTACAGCAGAAAGGATGATTGTAACATGAACAATTAGCATTAGCATGGGTATAACTGATGACAGGGGGATTATATTTATTGTTATCTCCAAACAGAATGAAGTCAAAGCCAATAAAGAATATTCATTGTTCCTTAAAGAGAAAATTTCATTTTAGCTGAAAACAATGCTGGGAGAAATTCAACTGGGAGAAAAACTTTATTAAGAGGAAAATCTGAATGATGAATGAGAATCATTGGATAATACTTAAGCAGATGCCCAAAAAAGCCACACCCAAGAAAGAAATCTAAAGTCATTAAATGGTCTGCCTCAGAAGGGAAGTAAAACTTCTTATTCCTATGTGCACTTGGACCCCAAAAGAGAATGAAGTGCTTAATGACAATACATATAAATCAGACAGTAGGTTTTGGAGAAAATCAGTATAAGGAGCAACAGGTTGCAAGAAGAACAATGACAAGCAGAGCTGATGAAAGTTGCCCATTGAGGAGTATTCTGATGTATGGGATTTTATTAAGTATTTCCAGAACATAAAGAATGCTAACAATGCCACATAGTCCATTACAAGATGGAAAAAGTAAATTTTCCACTAAGAAAAAAGTAGAGGATTATCCTGTAATATTTTTGTCCCTAAACATTTATTCATGTCAACTAACCGTGAACACATAGTTTTTGTTCTAGTTGTAACTAAAAAGGAGGTTAAAAAACAGATAATAAAGTCAGACAAAGATCCTAGTAACCTGTATCCAGCAGCCTGAAAAAAAACAACAAAAAAAAAGCCAGCCAAAGACACTAAATCTTTCAATACTGGGGAAGTTCCAGGTGCCTGGGAGAAAGTTAACTTGATAGATGTCATGACCCCAGGTAATTTGTAGCCCTGTCAGCCTGATGGTGATCCTGGGGATTTGAGTTGGTACTTCATAGCATCTTTATCAAGGAACAAGGGTGATGCAGTAGCAATGGGACACGTGCCAGATGCACCAAAGATGGGCAAATCTCTGCTCTCAAAATATTCTCTTGCACAGGGACATGTTCATCAGCTAACAGGGTTTCTGATGTATATGTTTCTGTGTGTAGTGGGAGAAAGGAAGCAGGTGGAAATTAGACATCTTACACTGATTTGATGTTCCCCAGACTATTCACAAACAAAGCACCAAAAAAATATGCTGGACTGGAAAATGTACCTGAGAAAAAGAAGTCTAAAGGGACCATCAAAGTAGAAAGTGGCTTGATTACAATCTATAACCATCTCTGTGTTAACAACTGGAGAGATTGTTTCAGTCTGGCAGACTGAGACACAAAAACAAGATTCAGTGGCTGGGGTTGGAAATAAATTTTTAATTAAAAATAATTGACTGTAAGAAAGTACTTCATCATTGGAACAACTCACAATGGATAAAAAAATGTTTATACTGGAAGTTTTTGCAGAAAGATCTGTTTTATTCCAGCCATTGTCTTTGGACCTGAAGCAGGAACTGATGTCAGTAAGTCCTGTGGTCTATGCAAAAAAGAATATTGGCCTGAAGGTCTGTGGTGAGTCCTGTCCTTAAAATCCATGACCTGCAGATAAATAAAAACAGTGAGGGATTCACTCTACATCAGGTGCCTGACAGAGAGGGTCTCACTCCTGGTAGAAGAAGTGATTTTTGAATTAAGGAGAGATTTCATTCAAGAGAATGAAAGTCATTTAGGGCTAGTGTAGAAACTCAGTAGTTCAGAAAAACCACAGTGCAGTAATTTAATGATAAAATCAGTAAACAACACAGTGGGAGAAGGGCAGTTATTTACTTTCTTCAGTATTTTCTTCAGCACATCATATTCAGGTATTTCCTTGAACTCGAAGAGATACTTCTTTTTGCATAGATTAGATTCAGGCATTTGGGAAGACAGGGTGGGAGAGAAAATATTAGGGTTTTTTTTTTGCTTTGTTCCTCTTCGTGTCATTATATCTGGCTGTAAAAATACCACTGAACAAGTTGGCAGTATCACCAATTCCAGTAACACTATTTCATTCCCTTTTTGCCCAAATCTAAAAAAAAAAAACCCAACCCCCAAAACCAAGTTTTAAAAAGCAGTAAGTACTAGGTAAGGTAAAAGTCAAGAGAAAGGCTGCCAGGGCTTCTGTCTTCAATGTCTCTTTTCTTAACCAGCTCAAACTTGAAATAAATCAGCAGTGGGGGACATCTGCAAACTGTCAAAGATGGTGTAAAGGTTGTTGAAAATCTTTGTGGCCACTGTGATTCATAGATGCCAGCCAAATACAAACAAAAGCTTTTTCTTTTGTGACACACAGAGTTTTGTGGCATGAATCACACAGAGCTCTATTGTTGGATTGTTCTATCTTATTCTTTTGTAGATTCAAGTGGAGAAATAGGCTTAAGGAGCTGTTGAGACAGAGCCTGTGTTGCATGTGGATGAGTGAGGTGGCTCTCTCATCTCAGGGTCTTCTCTCAAAGCTTTCTGCCCTTGGCTTTTTCTTCCTTCTGATGATCTGTCATCTGGAGATGTGACTGCAGATGGGACCAGACCTCAATGGGCTGCTGTGACCATGGGCAACCTAAGGGCAGTTTTTAAGAACCACTGGGGCCTTGGGTAATTATTTGGGTGTTTAAACTCAAGACTAAGCTCAAAAGGACACAGAAGTTAAGTACATAGCAGTCAATATTAAATGCGAAGACAACAGACAAGTGTAGCTAATACATATAAATTATCAAGACTAAGCATCTTGAAGGTCAGAGACATGACTAATTCAGTCTGACCAGAACAAGCAGCCAAAAGTTTCTTCACCAAGGTGCTCCATGGTTCAAGCTTTGATATCCACTCCCACCATAAAGTTCCATTACTGATGGAGATCATATTGAACTCTTCTGATCTCACCTGTTTTGTTCCCTTAACAGAGAGGCTGAAACAGAGCAAGAAAAGTCTCACAAGGCTGATTAAGCAGAGCTATTTTTTCCATCCTTCACTTCTTCACATCAGATT
>JANHGL010024086.1:0-14058 GCA_024611195.1 Ceyx melanurus
TGGGGAGGGAGGGGGGTTAAAAGAGAGCGGTCTGTTATCGGTCTGGGGGTTGCCCTGACTCCAAACCGCGACACACCTCAAAACAGAAAAATAATTGTCATGAAAGACACTGTTTTGTGTTTCATTGTGCATCTTGTTCAATACACAGAGGTCAGACTTGCTCCATTAAAAGAGAAAGAGACACTAAGGAATGAGGCATATTTCCTAATTCTCACAGTGAGATGCACACACTCTTACCCTGCTGTTAAGCTCTTTGGGTGTCAGCTTCAGTAATGTTGCCTTTTTTAATTAATATTCTTAGAATATCAACTTTTTATTGCTAATAATTTAAAAACATTTTAAGCCTTCTCCCTGTTTCAGCTGCAGCTATTTTCCACTGAAAATCTCAAGTATATTTCTGCATGGTGTTTATCTCCATGACAAATTTCTATTGCTAACTATAATTACTGAAGAACTGTTCAGAAAAAATGGTTTAGACCAGGAAAAGTGTTTTAAAAATAGGTTACCTTTACACAAAAAAATCCATACATACTGAGGCAAAGGCCATACATGAAAGGATGTCAGCCTGAAAGGAAGCTGCAAGGAATACAACACAAGCAGTAATAATAGACAACTGTAGCTCTTGCAACAGCATTTATTTAACTTCATCATAACACTTCAATTTCCCTTTCAGCACTATGGCCCCAAAGATCTAAACAAATTCTCAGTAAAACAGTCTCCTTGATCCAAAAAGCTTTCCTTTAACTGTTTAAAAACTAAGCAAAGAATGCTAGAAGAATGCAATCACACAGGAAAAGTGCCCTTGAGCTTTCTGTCTGCTTAAGCTACCTCACTGTATTGTTTAATTCCCTTTCCATATATACTTTGGAGATAGTGTGGGTCCAGACCCAATAGAACTTTAAAAACTATCTGAAAACTATTTTCAGATCATTATTTTCCTCTTGCACTAAGCATGTGTGGTGCATATGCTCGCATCAAGTCCAGAAGCACAAATGGGCCCAGAACTGCATCCTGAAACAGGGTGAAAAGTGCAGTGTCCTTGCAATAACCTCCACTAAGTCTGAGGTGGATTCCCACTATCTAGAAAGGTGCTAAGAGTCAGGACTGCATGCAACCACAGGCTATTATTAATATTAAAAAAAAAAACCAAAACAGAACACTGCTCCCCATTCTAAATCATGAGTTTTTGTACTGGGGTGGTACTCAGCAGTCTCATCAAGGTTAGTTGCCATTGTGTGAAATTCTGTGTATATGTCTGTACATATAAAACCATACATATATACATATATATATATATGCACAGTTGTTTCAGTTCTCAAACTGAATGATGAAGAAAGGCAAATTGCAGAAGAGGGCACAGAGAGATGAAATAATATGCCTGCAAGTGCAGAGCATGAGGGTACCAGAAACACAAATACAACTGCATCTGTAGATTACAGTTGGGTGCTCCAGAATTTACTACATCCCTTTTCTTCTGCATTCAGAACATGGCTGAAGTTTGCCATATGACTCTCCAAACATATGCATTCATGTTTTAATTTGATAGAAAGTAGAGTGTTAGTATTGAAAGATGGAAATATAAGGAGGGCTGAGTAGCCCTCAGATCTCACCCACATTTCACATCTGGAAGTAATCTAGGATTATGCACAAGCCAAGGGTCCATTAAGCCCTCCCAAGTCCAACACTTTTTCTACAGTTTTCCCAACCTTTAGAGCCTGTACCACTTGGTGATGGAAGATCTCCTGATGCCTTTGCTACTGTCTAGTTTAACACACCAGGGTGTATCAGATAGAGAAAAGCAGGAATCTTCTTAATTCTGATTGTGCTTTAAATGTGCCTGCAAATTCTTCACTCTTAAGACATCGCTGGGACCTACCCACTACCAATTCTACCATTCCCAGAAACACAAAAGGTATTCAGGGATGAATGCATCAGCTTTGTGTCCCCAGGGTTTTAGCAGACAAATAAGTGAACTGAATCTGGGTTTGTTTAACTTTCTATCCTTATCCTTTCAGCCTCCCTAAATCATTTTTGTAGGCAAACAGGAGAAAATAAAGTATCTGCAGAGTTATTACCAAGAGAGAATAAGTCTCAGAACTTTGTCAGCTGACAATGTAATGATCCCATTTTCTATGAAAAAAAGCTTGTTACTGCCTATTTGATACAAGAATAATATGTGCATTCCTGGTGGGGGGTGAGAAGCAAGCATGAAAGTTTACAGGCCCACCACTAAAAGAAAGCACATTAACCATAATACTCTGGAGACATTCAAGAACTGTTCATTTTGATGTGGCAGGTCCTTGCCAAGGACAGTGTAAGTTGTTGGTGTCCTAGGCTGGAGATGACATAGAGCATTATTTATAAGTAAATAACTTCATTGTGTAGCACTGAAAAAAAAATAAAATCATAAAGTCACCAGTAAATGTGGGTTAGACACCAAGATTTTCTAAGTCTTCTAAGTAAGGTGGAAAGTTTAAAAATAAGCCTTCCCTTTTCACCTTCCCCTATGCCCTGACTTTATTTCCTCTGCTCATCATATGGTCATTTCAATCTGCTCAAAGAAGCTTGAAGCAAGACCATGGGTGTTGCTTTTTCTGGCCTCCACAGACTGCTAATACCTAATGTTAGAAAAGTACTGACTGAAAGCTAAGAAATCTTCACTACTTTGAGCTCAAGAGCTACTTGTAATATATATAGTTGTGCAGGACTTGAGGAAATAGCTCAAAATAAGGTACCTTCAAAGTTCTCAAATGCTTTCTGTCTGGAGCTTTATAATTATACTGAAACCTACATTTGCTGCCATATTTTTACATTACTTAAGCTATTTCAGCACCACGAGATTGATGGGTCAGTTATATGTAATAGCTATGGTGAACAGAGTAAGGATTTTTAAAAGGTGTTCAAAATTTAGTAAAAGTTTTTTACTAAGTTTTCAATCAAACTTCTTTATTAAAAATATATATACTTGTATACACAGCTATGTTGTCTGGCTTGCATATGAAGGAAATGGAAGTATTTGTCCCTCTTAAGTATCTATATATTTTAACCTGCAATCATTGTATGAGCAACCAGTATAAACACCTTAAAGAAAATTGCAATACTGAGAAATGTCTTCTATGTGGATACAAAGCTGGGGCAATGCCTTTGAAGTCAGAGTATGTTACCTGTGAATATCACTCTTATTATTTGCTATTTGTTGATAATATTGAGATGAATGTTTTAGTCTTTCACTGAGTTTCATAACTGAACAATGTTGCCTTATATTGCTTCCCTAAATCATGGGAGAAAGAAGCAACAAAACACTCTTACCCAGAACAGTCATAACGTGCCTATAGACCACCAGATTTTAAGCCAGGTATGAAGCACTAACCTGTGTCTCTGATCAGCCTCCGTGGAACACTCTCATAATAGGCAGAGTTATTTACTGCTTGCTAAAGAAACAAGGGAACAATAGAGAAAATAGTAAAATTGCTGTGAAGCAATTTATTGACTCTTGTGAAAATAAGTGGAGGTAAGACAGGAAAGAAGGTATAAGATAATGGAAGAGAGGAATAGGAGATGGAAAATAGTTTCAATTTACAATACAGTAATTTCCTGGGCTGTGATAATCTCTAGAGGGAGAGGGAACTGAGCTGGATCTGATTCATATCTAGAAGTGGGTTTTGTGCTTTGCACATGGCTTAAGTAGTGATTTGAACACTACAATATTAAGGTAGTACCTGCCTCTTGAGATGATACAGATAGTATGGCTCTGGAAAAAGATAGGAATTCCCATCAGTACAGCATATCTAGAGATGTATATCATATATTATGTCTTAAAGCACTGGCATGGGATTTTTTCCATCACAGCATATTCAGTTTCCTCAGTAAGATCATTTGTTGGAAACATGAAAGCAGAATCCAGAATCCAGTTGCTTGGCTTTTTGATGTATACAGAATTAACTTTCAAAAACATTGCTGGTGGATGGATTGATTTGCTTGAAAGTTAAATAAGATATACATCCGCTTAAGAAATTAAGCAACTACTGTCAGTTCACTTAAATTATATGAATAATTAGAAGGACATATGGATGATTCCAAATCACTTGGAGGCCAGTCCCATGAATTTCTATGCCTGCTACCACAAATGAGTTCCCTTTTGTCGTTGCTCTGTAAGCACCATGTGGATTTGCAATTACACTCAGAGCAACCAATGCAGGCTACTGCTCTGAGTGCTTTACTGAGTAAACTATAGGGATTTTAGCTTCTGAGTTTTTTTGGTTTTGTTTTTTTTTTTTTCAGCCAGTGAACAGCTGAGTCCCTGGTAATGGTGTGAATGAGGAAAAATAGCCCTACAGATGTATATCCCTGACCAAAAGAAGGGGATACAAATGCATCTTGTCCTTGAGAGGTGCCTGCAAGTGGAAGACTTGAAGAAGAGAGGAAGGAGGGCACTGAGAAGGCTGTCCTCATCCCACATCCCATAGCAGGTGGCCAAGATCCTCTCTAAAACACCTCTGATATCTTATGTCCTCTGTCTTTGAGGGAATCAGTACCTGAGGGGTTAAAAGCAAAAAGCACAAATTTTGCTTGTGTGTTTGAGGGACTTCTTCATTATTCTTAATGTGCCACTTCTTCTTGCTGAGTAAAATTGATTTGGATGTAGGAAGCAGAAGTATTATAACAAATTTGTCAGGGGAACTGCTTTCATCAACACCCTAGGAAATGGGTTGATTAATGGAGAGGAGAATTAGATTACTATTGAGTTTTGTAATGGGGCAATACTCTGTTTTTGCAGCAGATTGGTTGAAGAAGTTTGAAGTATATTTATTTTTTCACTGAAATGTGTTGGAATTGTGGTCAGAAAGATTTCCTTATGCTACAATGCATAATATACGTGAAAGGTTTGCATGTAGAGGAGGAGAAATTGTTGACTTCTGTAGCTAGTCTTTGCTTTGTCTCTTTGCAATTTTATTTACATTCATACAAACCAGTAGTCTAGTCCACTGGTTTGTCAGAAGTAACATTTATTTTGATGAAATTTTAGGTAGAAATCTGATACCCTTTGCATAGACCAGATTTCCTCAAAAGTATAATTTTCCTATTCCCTAAGATAAATTAGGCAGAAGGTATGTAAATTGCATTTAAATGTTTGAATAACTTGAAAGTCTTTCACGACAGAGATAATTTAATTGTACAACAGTTCTCTTGTCAGAGAAGTTATTTTAGGATTCATATGATCAAGATGGCCTTGCTGATGTGTATCTGTGGATCAAGAAATTAATTTTTAAATGGAACATACGTCTTTACACAAATTCCAACCAGCTTTTTCGTAGCAAGTAAGAGCTGCCCAGCTGGGCTCCTGCCCAGCTTGGTGTCATCTGCAAACTTACTGAGGGTGCTCTTGATCCCCTCACCCAGATTGATAAAGATATTAAAAGGAACAGGCGCCAGTACTGAATCCTGGGGAAAACCACCTATGACTGTCTGCCAACTGGATTTATCTCCAGTCACCATCAGTCTTTGGGCCCAGATATCTAGCCAGTATTTTACCCAGTGGAGAGTACACCTGTCCAAGCCATGAGCAGCCAGTTTCTCCAAGAGAATGCAGTGTCAAAGCTTTACTAAAATCCAGGTAGACAACAGTTTGTTGTTTGATCCATAAAATGGAATGGATCACCTCATCACAGAAGGCTAATCAAGAAAGACCTGCATTTCATAAACCCATGATGACTGGGATCGATCACCTGATTGATGGCATTCAAGATGTTCTGCTCCATAACATTACTCTGTGCTGAGGTCAGGCTGACAGGCCTATAGTTCCCTGGACCCTTTTCCCAGCCCTTCTTGTGGATAAGCATCACATTTGCTTCATTTAACTGGCTAGGACTGGCTAGGACTGCTGATAAATGTTGGAAATTGGCTTGGTGAGCACTTCTGCCAGCTACCACAATACCCTTGGGTGGACCTCATGTGGTTCCATAGACTTGTGTCTAAATGGTGTAGCAAGACACTGACCATTTGCCCTTGGATTACGGGGGCTTCATTCTGTGCCCTATCCCTGTCTTCCAGCTCACGGTCTTGCATACCAGAACAAATGGTCTTACTATTAAAGACTCAGGCAAAGAAAACATTAAGTACCTCAGCCTTTTTATCACCTTTTGTCACTCTGCATCTAATAAAAGATGGAGATTTATAATGATGTTGACCTTTTACTTACAAGAATCAGGGATTGGAATCTCTGCTTTACTGCAGAAATATATATATATATATTTTAATCTTTATGTGCCTTTACATATTGAGCAGTTAGAAGTTTTTCACATTCATAAAGCCATTTTGCCGTGTTGCTACTCTTCTGTTCCATTTGATAGACTGACACTTTTCAGCATTTATCAAGTTCTCTGTGAAAACAACTTTGCAGGTAAAAAACATTTATTGTTCTATAAAAATCTGTATGCCACTGGTATGTTTCAATAACCTAGTGTATAAATCAGACAGCATGGAGACTTGGAGTCAGTTCACATCTACTAGCCACCAGAAGTAGAACATTAACTTAAAGGGAAGATAAATACTGTTCTGTGTTCTCACTTGCTGTGTTGTTTCTGTCAAATTTACCACAGGCTAATTTTCATGTCTTCCAGCTGAGCTATTCTGTTTTGGAGATGCAATGGCAAAAATTACAAGTAATCTACTGGCTTTTTTGTTTACTTAGAGAAACAGGCAAAACATAAAAATTAAGAGCATTTTTACTTCTCCTAGCAAAGCACTCAGTACAAACTTTCTTTACATTGACCTCAGTGAGACTTAGAAGATTTTAAGATGACCCCTGTTCCTAATCCTAGCTGAATGCAAATTTTTCATTTACTGGAGTGGTGTAGGAGAGAGTAGGCCTTTTAATAGTTTATGAAAATATCACAGAAAGATCTTGAAACACTGCAGAAAACCATTCTGTGCTTGCAGAATAGTTGTCTTGGACCATTACTTTAAAATATGGCTGTATTTTGTTTTTATAGTGGAAGCTACAGAAGCAGCTGTGTGTATTGCTCATATAAATGGAAAATAGCTCTGAGTAGTACTGTGTCTTTGTTCTGCTGATTCTCTGGATTAGTTACCATTACTTCAGGCTTAAAAGCTTGAGGACTATTCAAATTAACATATGTTTCCTGGTAGTCTCTATTTTTTATTTCTGAATCTGAACTTCACCTAAATGCTTTGATCATATTTTAGATATTGATGCAGTACAGTAAACATGACTTTAACAAGCCTAGATCAAAAATCCGATGCTGTCAATGAAAATATCCTATGGTAAACAAACACCTAATATGATCTTAATAATTGTAGGAACATAATTACAGTGTGATCCTACAGGGCCTTGTGCATACATTAGCCTTGTGAACAACAGTAGTGTACAATTGCAAGCCATATGATTACTCAATGCTTAAAGCTGAAACATTTTGAAGTATTCGTCATGCTAGACTACCTGGTTGAATCTGCATTTTTTTTTAAAGTGTTTGTGGAGTTTCAAAGCAAGTTCCATAGTTGTTTCCCCTTCCTGCAGGTTGTTTTATTCTGCAGAGCTTTTCTGGTGTCTGGAACTAGTCTCTACAGAGTAAGGTAAATAAATTGTGCTCCAGGTGTGCATCCCAATAGAATTCTAGTCTATATCTGTAGATATAAAGGTTTCAACCAGTGAATGCTACTTTAGACTACTTGGTCACATTCATAGAGATGGAATATTCAGTCCAGATGACCAGATTAAAATTAGTCTGAAGTATGGTCTGAAAGGCTATGTATAGTGAAGATGTAAGGCTCTCAGCATCAACAACCTCCATCTGCTGATCCATTCCTGTTATGTTGGATGATTTGCTAATATAGGCAGAGCATTGTTAAGGGCTTAAGATTGTTTAAAGTGTTTCTTCTGCAAGTCTTTATCAGATAGTTGTATTTTTCTACATTAAAAAAAAAAAAAAGAATTCTGACTTTAAATGACAGAGTATATACATGTTACAAAAATCTTCACAGACATATGAAATGGAACCGAGTGGGAAGTTACGGAATAGTAGCTTCTAATGGATATATTCATGGCATTTGCCATTGTCATGCTCTTTTATTCAAAACCTCCCAACCAAATCTTCTAATAAATACATTACAATGCTTAGCAAATCATTGAAAGTAATTACAGATAATGAATGAATATGGCATCTCAGTTTGCATCTTGACCTAGTTTTTTAGTACAGAGTACTTTCTTGCAGTGCTATTCTCCTGGAATAGAGACATCTATAGGCCTTTGGTTTGTCTTATTTATGTAGATGTTTGGAAAAAGAAAGCTCATGTATGCTGTATAACCAACAGATCTGAATTAAAAAAAATATTTGTTCATTATCATTGCAATAACATAGAAATATACAGATGAAGGAAATTAAAATATTCTGATATAGAATATACTATTTCATAATTGTGATAATTTACATATGTTTTCTTTACACTGTAATATAATATCAAACAAAATTTAAGTGTCTTCTGAAATAAATTACAGAAGAGTTTTTTGCTCTAGCTTAAATGAGACATGCTGCAGGCTTTATGTAATCCTTCTCTCTGGCTTTGCATACACTTGCCAGGTCTGACTGCTATTTTGTGCCTTCACTATCTTGGATACATTTTGTTGAAATACCAATCAAACAAGGCGTTGAGACCAGGTTCTCAAACATATTCAGTGCCTAAATCAGTGGAAGTTAATCTCTTAAGTGCTTGCTAGTCTGGCCTGCAGTGCCTGAAAATATCACAAAAGGGATTAAGAGGACTGTCAATAGCAAAGAAGAACAAGATTAACTTTTCTTCTTATACTTCACACATATCCCAGGAAGCAGTGGAATTAAGTCAGATCTTCGTCTCTTTTTGCTCAAAGGCCTTTCTTGAGCTGCAGTTGAGGCAGAGTGAAACAGTTGCAGTGTATTGTGTTCAGATGTTCCTGAGTAGTTATATGTTCCCAGTCATACTCAGTGAGTATAAATTAAACCAGTCTAATGGACAGTCCAGTGTCAAAGGTAGAGCTAGAAGCCATAACCAGCAGCCTTTGCTGTGATCAAGAAAGAATATGCTTATGACAGTTGCATGCTCCTGCAGAAAGCTTGAAAATATGTAGGATAATTATTTGAGTTTCAGGGTGGATTAATGGCACTTAATGTTTTTCTTGATTTTTTTTTTATTCTTGAGTTTTTATTCCATTTTAAACCTTTAGTAAACTATATGACAAATGAGAATATATTATAGCATCATAGGGAAAATAACAGCCAAAGATTTTTGGTGTATTGTTTTTTCCACTGAACCATGAACAAATCCCATCTTAATACAGCCTGGATGCTGGGCACAATTTCATGTCGGTGATCATCTAGATTGCTGTATCCAGGTTGGAGGCCCAGTAGAGGAGAGGCACATGTAGAGGAGAGGCATGTGCAGAGTCTAGGGCAGCCCCCAGGATGGCCAGGGCAGGAGTAGCAACCCTGGGAGGATGTGCTGGTGGGGCAGGGCTTGCTCAGTGCAGGGAGTGGGTGGCTGCAGGGCACCAACAGCTGCCTCTCCCCACCTGGTGAGAGGCTTCTTGGTTCACCACAGACCCTAGTTCTGGAAGATTCAGGCAGGATCTCAGGAGGATCATCCCCTGGGGGTGTTGCCCATCAAGGCCTGCCCTGAGTAGGAGGTTGTGCCAGTGATTTTCTGTGGCTTGTTCCACCTGAATTATTGTAGGATTCTGAGATTACTCTATTTTGTTGTAATTTATAACAGGAACTAAGAACAAAGATCCAGTTTGCAAGTTATGCCTAGGTGGAATTTCCACCATAGCTGTTAATATGGCATATAACTGTCCATCAGTGGATGCTTTGCTAGTGCACTGACTTCCTGATGTTTTCAGACTTAGTTGTACCAAACCTGTGCTGTCAGAATTTTTGAAAGACTAAACTTTTTTTTTCTCAAATTGTATGTATGATTTGAGCTGTGAGTCATGTGGTGCATTTTTATATAATTTTGTGAAAAAGCATACATTTACATAATCTCTTACATTACACGTACTTGTATTTTTTTCAGTCACTATTTGTTATTTTTAAATTATACAAACTGGGGGGTTTGGTGCAGGTTGTCACTGATTGATAAACACTTCGGCATGTGTATGAAGATGTTTGACATAGCAAGCTTGCCTGTGATGTTAAGCTAGGAAGTGGAGAGGTCTGCAAGCCTATCTTCTACTTCAGGATTGACATGGAAGGAAGCAATACTCTTACCATCAAGCACTAGCAGAGACCTTGTAGTACCTCCTGCAGCACTCATCTGATGCTCTAAGAGGGTCAAGACCTGTGAGATGTGAAACAAACTCAGGTAAGCTCTTTCATAGGGCTTACTGCACCAATAGACTAGAACCACCTAACTTGCTGTGCATGCTCCTACTGAAGCACATGACAGCTTTTGTCTTCCCATGGGCTTCTTGAGTGAGAGGTGCTGCTTCATCTTCCAGTACCCAAGATATCTGCCACTTCACTGGCAAACAGAAATCTGTATGTAAGCTTTTGTAAGTCTTGACATAGAGCATGGATTAAGATGTCAATATTTAAAGATTACTTATATTGCTAATATAAAGAAACCTGTTTAATTTCTGTGTGGGGTATGAAATATATAGTTTGTGAAATAAGTACAGTAAATATATCTGCTGATTTTTAGGTATTTGTAAAATTGTTGTGTGGAGAGAAAGATTAAAGTACTATTTTTGATGATAAAAAATTACACATCCCCTTACAAGTTATATATGAGAATGTCAGGACACTAGTATTACTCTGTTTTGTTAGGCATTTTTTTCAGCTGCCCTTTGCAGCTTTGTCCTAAATAGTAGCCACCTCTTCATAGCGTGAACACTACTTGAGTTAGTTAACGTTAGGTAGAAGACTATAACTTTTCACCATGTCATGATAGCTTAGTGGATGAATTGATAGAATTATCTTACTTATTACATACTGGTTTGAATACACAAAAATATCTTTATTAATTTCAAAGTCCCAGAAAGCTCTTAACCATTATGAAATAGAACTAGGAGAAGCAAAGCTTTTAAATACTATTCATAATACTATTAGCATAATACTGCATATGTTAAGCCACATCATTTTATTCAGCTCTAAAAAAAACAAACAAACAAAAAGCCTTATGAGAGAGATATTCAAAGACATGAGGGATGTCTTTGATAGGAGTCTGTCTAACTTTCTGTTTCTGCTTCTGAATATCTCCACACTGCTAGCAAAATGTCACATGCGCCCATGCTTTGGGCAGACAAGCAAATCACTGACAGCTTTGATTTGATCCTGAGCCATTTACCTTTGTCTGAATTTGGCCTTTAGAGTGGATTTTGATTTTTGTCTTTTTTTCCTTGTTATGAATCCATGTCTCATGGAATTAATAAAGAATGTTTTTATTTGCCTGTTTTGGTAAGATCTTGAGCAGTAAGAGCCCAAATTTAGTCCTAAACAATTATTTTTCATCAATTTACTTGCTAATAAAGATTGCAGTTTGTGTACCTGTAAAATCAATATCTAATGATTTTACAAGATAAGACATTAAACATGGCACAGCTTTAACTGTGTAGCACAGTATAAATACATTTTTATGTATCTGGTATAAAACATTGTTTAATCTCCATCTGCTGTCATTAGGAACACTCTAAGGGTTGTGCTTGCTAGTTCCACTTACTGTATCTGTGAAATATGCAGCCATGTTAGTAATCATGTAGGTTTAGGGAACATATATAAGCATTATTGAAATCTAATGGATAGTGTATTGTAACCCAGCTTGGCATTGTTAGTAAATCGATAGCTCTTTGCCTTGTTTTCCCCTTCCAGGCTTTTGAGCTAAGGGCTCTCTTTTCCTCTATGTTTGAGTGTTGGGGTTCAGCTGGAGGGGCTTTATATGAGCATTAATACTATGTAGAGCTTCCAATATAAGAGAAAAATCTCTAATCAGAAGAAAATGGACTACTTTAGATTAGAGATGTTAGATAAATAAGTGGTGCAGTCTTTGTGCATATATTCTCTGCTGCTTTTCCAGTGGGAAAATAATATATCAGAATTGGAGTAGGTTTGTGAATGTCAAAGAAAATGAAAAATGAGTCAATGAAAACAACCAGAGAGAAGTTTTAGATTAGGATTGATTACGTTGAAAAAAACAAACAATAACAAGCCTGGAAAAAATACATATAAAATGACAAATGGCATAGTGAAACAAAAGTAGGAGCTTCATTTTTTCTGTTCTCATTATGCACAGAAAAAAAAGGCAAAAGGCTTTTAGATGAAAAGCAGGAAATTCCAGCATGATAAAAGCAAACGCATCCCCATAGAGTATGAAACTAGAGCAGGGAACCATTATCACAGGAAATTAAGGCCAAAGTATCTGTCAAAGCAATCAGTACAGGTATATAGGTACCAAGGGTGTGATAGCATCTTAGAAAATATTAATCCTCATCTATCAGTATATAAGGCACTAGAATGCTATCTAGTAAGATTTCCACACTATTCTTGCAGTATATTTCTTATACTTCATTATTCAGTGTGATCTTTCAAGAATCTAAAGTCCCATCTTGTGAGGTGTGACAGAAAGCCTGTCCTTTGTAATAAGTGTATTTTATTTTTCTGTTCATTTAAAAGACTCTCACTGTTGCTGAAATGCAGTACAACTAGCTGCATTTCACAGTGGTGCTGATCTGCCAGCATTTTACTGAGAGTTCTTCATCTGCTGTTTAAACTTTGTGCTACAAAAATGAAGCTGTTCTGCAATGGGTGACTTTCCCAGATCAGGTGACTTTTTGAAGCTATGTGCCTAAGGCTGCATGCAAGTGTGAATTTAGATTTTTTTTTCTGAACAACCAAATAATATCTCTTGTATTTATTTTCTTCTCATTTGTTCTTTGCTATATTTATACTCTTGCCAGAAGATGGTGTTTTACTTTCTGTGCATTCTGCACTCAAATTCACAAGAAACACCATGCACAAGATTTGCTGTTAATATTGTTTTACTTTCTAGAAGTAGAAAAACATTCATTACCAAAGGGACACAAATAAATATGCCCCCTTTTCATGTTAATGTCATAATCTTGACTCTGTGACTAGAAAATTATTCTCATTTCTTCGGAAGTCTGTTTCTGATTTATACTTTGTGGAGTTTAAGTACTAAATATTTAAATATTTAATACAAAATTGAAGCATTACATGAGAGACAGATGCAAATAACTTGCAGAAGAGCTCTACATTTTTCTTGGTTTCATTCTGCTAGCTGTGAGCTGCTGTTTTACTGTCTTGGTCTAATGCCTGTATACACAGTTTCTAGCAAACCATTCAGGCTTCCTAGAAGACCATGGAAATGTGAATTTTAATTTAAAAATATTACAGTGACATGTATTTATTTTCTGTAATCTTCCTGGAGTTAATCTTGTTCTGTACCCTTATGCCCTCCAAAGTACTTTTTACTTACAGTACACAACATGGAATGCTTATTTCGAGAGAAAAATAACACAATCATCAAGCTACCCAATTTACCAATGAACATTGCTGGTATATTGTGCAGTGCTGTCACAACCACTTGTGGTAGCTGAGGGTTCCTATAAATTCATTTATAGCAAAAATACCACAGTATTTTGTTTTGCTGAAGATTGATTGCCAAGAAAAAACATTTAATGGCTGTATAGTTTTCCATTTGACAGCCAACTGTAATGAAAAAAGAACACACACAACAACATCAGATTTGTGGAATCATGATGTATTATCAGTAACACAACAATAACAACATACTGGACAGATTTTTACTTGTAAAACTTCTTCCAGTACAAGGTCAGAAACAAACTACTAACAAGAAGCCTATAGGATAAATGGCTATTATTTTAAAAAAATCTGATAAGCACAATTGTAGACACAATTTGATAGGTGAGTTGTACTATATAATCACTTGTTCTCCAGTAAACTCTTTTGCTTTAAATGGAGTAGAATTTATTAAGTAGAATAAGGCGTTTAAAAATCATATATATCTATAAAGTAAGAATTATATTAATTAGTA
>JANHGL010024087.1:2564-87674 GCA_024611195.1 Ceyx melanurus
CTGCTGTGGCAGGGGGGTTGGACTAGATGATCTTCTAGGTCCCTTCCAACCCCTAACATTCTGTGATTCTGTGATATGTCCAATTGATTTCCTGAAAGGCTGAAAAGTCTGAGTGGCTTCTCATATAGGTGCTAAGGGCTTTCTAAGACAGGAGGAAATGTCTGTCAGGTAAAGTGGAGAATGCAACATTATTTCTTTTTAAACTGTTTGTTTTCCCCTTCCCTTCTGAAATCTGACTTGTAGGCTGTCACCATCTCTCTTGTATGTTGTGTTGGCAACAGCAGGAGTGTGACAAGGGTAGCTATGAATAATTTTACACCTAATCTTATTGTGATGCATATGGACTGTATCTTTGATATTTGTGATTTGTGTGTTGTGTGGTTTTAACTGAAGGGAATTTCCTCCCCTCGAGACAGGAAGGTAACTGTTCTGTCCTCCAGACTCACTCTGTCACCCCTGAGGGCAATGTTGTCTCTTATGCTTTCTTTGTGTTTTCCATAATCTAAAATCAGTTATTTTAAGGAAAGAATAGTCTGGGGTTTTTTTGTTGTTATTTTTGGTGGTGGTGGTGGTTTTGGTTTTTGTTTTTTGTTGTTGTTTTTTTTTTCCTGCATGGGTGTACCATGTGCATAAGCATCTCTGAACTCATTAAAATTGTTTGATGCTGGTCTGTCCCTAAAAAACTATCCAGCTGCTTGACTCTTGGGAAGAATAAGAGAAATCAGATAACTTGAGTTACATTTTTTTTCCAAGTCAAGCTCTTATAGTTCTCTAAGTGTATTTGTTCACTACCACTTACCCGGATTTCTTGAGTTTATTGGAAATTAGTATTTATGGAGTAATGTTGAAAAGGTGTCTTTCTGCTTTTACAGTCATACCAGTAGCAAGTATTTGGAACATCTCTGTGCACTCATCATGCTGCAATGCTATTATCACTTTTATCATAAAAGAATTATGTATCTCTGTGTATGAAAAATGCATTCTAAACCTACTCTGAATTAGTTTTTAATGTACTGTGACCTTGAATTGCCCCAGGATATTAATGCTAAATGATTGCTTCTGAATGCTTTTTGAATAGCTGCACAGAGCAATTAAACGCACTATATATCACACATGACATAGTTAAGCACCTCTTCTGGTCAAGGAACCTAAACAATTCTTCCAAATTATGGTGATTCCATATTAGTAAAGATGAAAGAAAAAAAAAAAAAGATGTCACTTGTTAGCATTAAGATAAGCATAACTTAGAAGAGGTTATAACCTTTGCCTGAGATGGAAAAAAAGAAAGAGATTTTCTTTGTGGTGATCTATAAGGAAGATCAGTACTAAACCAATGCCTCATCACACTTTATTTTCTCTCCAGACAAAGGCAGCAATAGCAGTAAATCCCTCACTTTCTGACAAGGTGCAAACATTTTTTTTCCTGTAAAGTAAAAGAATAAAAGATGTGGCTCATAAAATGGGTATAAATGTGGATGCTGCTATTATGTACATTATATTGGACAGTAGTTGATTTTAGAATGTAGAACACCATAAATCTGATCTTTGCCAAACCTTCTTATAAAATTAATGGAGTTCAGAACTGATTACGGGCCAAGATTACTCTGGTAGGAAGAAAAAGCCTTTTTCGTAGGTTACTGACTCAAGTCTGACCTGGTTGGGTTTCCTAAAACATTGTGACAGTTGTGGCCCAGATCATAGCAGAGGTACCACCCCTCTTGACATTCAGTGGGTATAGATGCTGAGCTTGACTGTTTCAGTGTGTTCCCAATAAAAATCAGCACAATTGCTTATATTACACATCAGACACTGGTGACAAGTGCCTCAGAGATTCAACTTCCAGACTGTTCTCCAGCCGGCTGCTGCAGACCATTTTCCTCACCTCCAGTCTGGCTCCTGGCAGCAGTTCCCACCCCATGCTGAAGCTGCAGCATTCTTGTCCTTCTTCCCTTTCCCAGATCCTCCCAGGCTTGTTTGAGGCTGAGATATCATCATGTGTCAGGCTAACTGTCTAAACCACAAAAATGTTAATGGCAAATACATATTGACCTTGAAAATAATACCGGTGTGATTTCAAGGAACAGAGCAAGGTCCTGGGGAAAACAAACAAACAAACAAACACAAAAAAAAAACCAACCCCCAAAAAAAGAACAAAAAAACCCCCCCAAACTAAAACAACAGCAACAGAAAAAAACCACACACACACACAAAACCAACCAAACCCTGAAAGCATGCATAGGTCATGCTGTGTATGGGATTTACAACTTTTGCTGGTATTCTTGATTAGGTTTTGGAGTGGGGTGAGTTGCGTGTGATGATGTCCGGTGGATGAAAAAGGGTAAGTGGGCTGTGAAGCCGTGGGATACAGGGAGTGTTCTGGAATCTGATTTTGTTATCTGTGCGCAGTAGAGCCCCAGGGCATTGCTGGGGGGATGTGGGTAGTGGGTAGGCAGAAAAAGACAGTTGCTAGATACAGCAGTTCATTATAGCAGTCCTTCAGCAGAAGCCTGAAAAGGACATGTCAAATAAAGAATCCATTTCCATGTGCACTTTAACTTCCATGCACTGAGAATAAGCAACAACTTCCAGAAGCACATGCTGGGGGAGAGTAGGGAGTGAGAGCCACTGTTGATAGGGGAATTGCTTATTCAGCTCTTACATAGTTTGCACTGCATGTTTTCAGTGTGAAGCAGCACACTGTTGTATGACTGGATTAGAGTGTGAAGACAAGCTTCATGTGCTTTACAAAAGGAGCAAAAAGATTTTATAATGAAACAGATTTGATGCTCCAGCTACTAAAATCAGCTGCTATACAACTAAATCTGCTTTATGGCTACCCCATGTCAGCCAGTGAATGTGTAGCCATAAACATATCTGAAAAATTAGAGCACAAGTCAGACCAGCCCAAGGCAAGCAGAACATGCATGACTGGCACTTGCATGGCAGGTAATCCAAGCTGACACTGACCTTGCCATAATTACATGACAGTATTTTTACTAGAGTAAACTGACCTTGAATTTCCCAGCAGTATTAGGTTCCATCAGGCTTCTCTCAGCATGAAGACAGCACAGTCCTTTTATGTTTCTTGTAGAGTTTGGAGATGTTTGCTGTGGTCAGCATAATTGCCTCTTCCTGTCTGTCTTTGATTTGCCCTTGGCCACAGAGATCATAATCGTGATCCTAAATTACAGAAATCACTTATCATCTCATGGCCTTCATGATATGATGTGGCCTTCATCTGTTGTGATGCCATGTGATCACAGAGAGCCTGTGACACGGTTTTGCACATGTATGTGGGTAGAAACTGTCCTGGGAATGTTTCTTGCTTACTGGCCTGAGGAAGTCAGCAACCACCAGAGGCTATATATGAAAAATACTTGCTGAGAAAATGTTCCTAACTTTGGGAGGAGGAGGAAGGACTAATGGCTTTCAGCTTTATCACTGGAAGGAGATAAGGAGCTGCTCAGACGACACAGGCTGTATGCTTCTTTCTGCTGCAGCCTCCTTTGCAGACTCCCCTGGGACAGGTTTTACCCTCAATTCCATTTTCTGAGACTAAGATTTACTAAAACTGGGCCATATTTTATGGCTTTGTTTTAGTTTCTCCATACCACAGTTTGATGTTAAACCTATTTTCTTTGTTAATCTGAAAAAACCCACAACCAAAAACCCAACACTGAGCGTTTTTTTTAACATTAATTGATGATGTCAGTGATGAAGATTTCATTTATTGCTTGCTTCTTTCAAAAATTGAAAGCTTCATGAAATGTGTTCCTGTAAATTAAGCACAGGGAGAGGAGAAAGCAAAAAGTACAAATTATTAAAAGCTGGTTTTATAGGACAGAATCAGATTGCAGATTACCTTTGTTAGCCTTAAGTGGCAGTAATAGCTTTTGAGAGGACAGGTCTTATATCTGAGGTATCTTAGAAGGTTCTGGCATGATGATCTCCAGGTGCTGTGGAAAGGGACAGTGCTCTTTACCTCTTTTTAAAGACATGAATATATTAACCAGTCTTTTTCTTCTCAAATTTGAAGTCACTGTATGCATTAGTCTTTGAGGGATGATGTGGCTGGTCTCTTTGATGGAGACCACAACAGGAATCTTCATGGGCAAGTGGGAACTTGTTTCGTGTTGTGTATCTGACAGAAATGACAGAATCAGTCTTCTCATCTTTCTTCATTAATCTATCTCTCTATCCATAACTGTGTGTAGAATAATTAGGTAATGGGACAAATTCTGTTTTCATTTACACTAACAGCATTATGTGTGATACCTGATGAGATCCACGTAATCAAATAAACCTGAAGAAACTGCTGAGGTCATAATCTCAGACAGTATTTGAGAACCAAGAAGTACAATCTTTCCTCCAGGATCTAGAGTGCTGGATGTATTCCCCATTCCCTATGCATTCCTAACAACCTCATTTTTTTTCTCTCTGGATATCTGCAGCCCTGCTCAATGTCATTATCTCCCTTTTGTCATTGCTCAATGACACTCTTACATCGTTCAACATCATTAGCCCAGAAGTGCAGCCACTTCGAAAAATGGATGGGCAGTTTTTGATGCTTAACTGTAGCACAACACTAACATTGCCCAGAAGAAAATTACTTTGCTCTTTCTGCTGTTCTGCAACTACAGGGGGATTTTGAAATGCAGGGACAGGACACAGTTCTGCAGCTCTGGGTTGAAGCTTTCTAAGGTAAAGAGGTATTTCACCTGTAGGAATGCTACAGACATAGATTTGCCCAATTATTTCAGACTTAACTCTTCTTGGGTTTTGTGGTAGGTCATGTTAATGTGGTTTCTTATGCTTTAAAGTTAACACAATTCCAATAAATCCCCTATTTACTCATTTTTTCTTGTATTTTTCTAAAAGTGTTTTCAGTCTCAAGCATTTTTGAAATGCTGGCATTGGCTTTACTTCATATAATTTTTATCTCTTAAACTACTGCAACTTTATTATTATCATTACAGTAATGTGGTGACCAGAACTCAAAAAAATCCTGCCAGGACCTTATATAATAGGAGAACAATGGGTGAATATTGTTAATTTAAAATGCAAAATTATAAATCAATTACAGTGATGGCAAAAGCCCTTTGTGACATACCACAATTTGCTTTCAAAGACATTTAAACCTATTTCACATGCTGAACAATCTGTAATAAAGTATGATTTTTTTTTCCCTCCTAAAATGAAGCTATAATTATGACAGTTGAATTCTTGTTCTGAGAAATAAGGTGGCATTTAATTCCTTGAGAACAAATGACACTCACAAAAGAACAGTTAATTATTCTCAGCTGCAAAAAAAAATAAAAATAGGAGGGGGGCTAGGGAGAGAAAAAAAATCTGGGTTCGTGGCAGCACTTTATAGGAAGCATCGATTAATGAATCCTTAATGACAGCTGTGCTGCAACTGAACTTTGTTTGGTGTCCATGTCATTGAGTGACAAGGTTTAAGTCCTACCTTTCCTATAAAATCAGAGTACAGTGTAGAGATGAATCATCAGGAAATATCACATCTCTGTCGCCAAACCTTCAACAAAGAAAGAATAAAATGCTGAAAAGCTGATGCTAATCAGATGGGCAAAGCAAATGCCCTGCATTTTCAGGTTGCATTGCAATGGTACCATGGTACAGTTAGTCCTAATAGTTCTTGATTTCCATGCTCATTACTAAAAGAAGAGTAACTGTTTTGACTTCTGCTGGTATTAGTAGGGCTATGAAGAGGAATGCTAACCTTTCAGCTCCCTCACACTACAAATATGTGACCATGTGCTTAAAACTGGTTCTTTCATGCATGACCCCTTCCATGCTCAGTGGCTGGACCATGCAAGGGACTTGACAGATCCAGGGTTCTTTCCTAGAAGTGCTGCTCACCCCAGTTTCCCACTGTAGCTTTGCAGCAGCCAGGGCACAGCTGCATGGAAATTATTAGCATAGGTCGTGCTGCTTCTCACAGCTTCAGTTCTCACTGGTTAGTCAAGAGTCTTGCCAATCTACCTTCCTTCCTATACCAAGTGAAATACCCTCATCCTTCTTAGTTCGGTTATAATTTGTGAATTGACTGATTCGAGGGCTCTTGGAAATGCAGTGGGAACAACACAACGGCATGTAAAACAAGGCCTAATTCACTGAGCTACATTAATGTTAAATCAAAGATGATTGGATTAATTGCTGCTTCATTTTATCTTTTGTGCATGTGTAGTGCTGGCAGAATTTCAGAGCTTTTAGAAATTAATTGTGAAGTACAGAAAAACAGGCATAAACTCCTTTGCATTGGGTCTTTCTGCTGGATGTCTTTTCTGCTGGATAAAGGGGCATACAGACTATAAGTGGAAGGTTATAATGTATTTCTTAATATTTATATTTTTTATATTTCTCATAAAATGTAGGAAAATGAATGGATCATACAATATGCAAGATACTGACTATTATAGCTACCAATTACACTTCAGGGAGAAAGTACATTTACTGAAAGACTTTGCGCACACAATGAATATGAGTAAAACTAGTTTCTAATGTGGAAAAAGAAGATGCTGTTAAAAATGTAAAAGTGCACACTTTAATATTAGCATATTTTTCATTTTGCAGCTTTTATATTCAAATCTGGTTAAATGTCTTGTTAGAATGACGTAATAGAGCAGTGTTAGACTCATGTGGAAACACACTGTTATGTATTTTATTTGACTTGTCCACTCAGTTCTGGTAACAAACAGAAGATTTATTAATGAAATGTAAAATATTTGCTGGCAGGTAAAACTAATTCTGTTAATGAACATGATTAGAACAGCAGCTGGAATACAGAAAATGCAGTGTTTGCAAGATCCAGGGAATTAATAGACCTTAAAATACTTGGGAAATCAATTAAAATGTATCTTTGAGATTATAAAAATGACTGTGCACATGTTTAATTTGAAAAAGAAGAATAAAAGAATAAAATCTATACTGCCTCAGCAAGAACATTTCAAAGTGCCTTTTTTCTGACCAGTAGGAGAGATTTCCAAAAGATATGAAGAACAGATATTTTTCTATGGCTTTTAATTGGGATCAGCATCCTGGTCCTTTTCTGTTAGACACCTCACTTAAAAGAGATTGCTATGTTTTTTCTGTTTGGAAAAAAATAATCCAAGTAATGTTATCCTTTTAATGCTTTTTACATGCTGTGAATTCCTTATGTATGCAAACATAATGAAAAGGGGTTAGACAGTGTGTACTTCATAAGGAGTTTCACACTCTATTGTGTACTTCCCATGAAAGTGACTGAGGGAGGTGAGATGTATAGGAGGCCCAAGAGCTGCTGAAGTCTTCAAATTCCTCTGAAGGGAAGATTTTCCATGAGATTTCTTTCCATGTATACTTCTCCTCCCAAAGAAGTTGTACATGGTCAGAGCTGCAGTCAAGCCATGACTAAAACTCCCTGATTCAATGGGGAAGAAAGATCTGGTGAGCAGAGTACAAATCTCAGTGGACCAGGGTAAAGCCCAGGCTACCTCCTTCCAGCACACACTGCAGGGGATCTTTTCTTTCCCTTTCAACTTCCCCTAAGGTGGGAAGTCTTTATGAGCTGAGAAGTGTTGCTGCCCATATGCATAAGTCAGTCTTAGAATAATATACTAATAGAAACACAGAGTGATTTGGGTAGGAATGGATCTCCAGAGGTCATCTTGTCCACTCTCTCTGAGCAGGACTAACCAGGTCATGATGGAGGCTCACAGCCTCTCTGCTTAGTCTGATCTGATGTTCAACCATCATTATGGTAAAAAAGAATAAATTCTCCTAATATTTAGTCATAATTTCCCATGTTCTGTCTTGTGTCCCTCGCTGCTCAGCCTGTCACCACACATCTCCAGTCTTCTCCTATCTCTCTATGCCCTCTAATACAGGCAGCAGTAATGTATCCCCTGAGCACTTGACTCCTGCAAATACTGTTCCTATCAGAAAACTCCTGTCTCTTGGTAAGTGTGTGACAATATTTTTTTCAGGAATTGAAGTGGGATTTCTATCTGCTACCCATACTCTGTCCTCAGTAGCTATTCTGCCATGCTGTGAAAGAGTTTAAAACCGTTTTTCATAGCCATAGACTACCTTTTAAAGCTGTTTTAAAAGTGTTCTTTGCTACTGCCTTTCAATCTGGGCTGATTTCTAAATGTTTCTGCTTAATATAAGCCATGAATATAGCACGTACCTTACTGATTTTTCAGACTGGTGATGGAAACAGAAAATATGAGGAAGAGTAATAATTTTGGGTTGAATGTAATATTTTACTTAATTGAAAAATCTTTTGCTCATTGCATTCATCAGAGGAAGTATTAAAAGCCCCAAAAGAGAAAAGAAGAAGCAGTGCTTGGTCTCATGTAGCCCTGGGTTACTGCTGTTGAAATTTTTCATTGAAAAGTTGGTATTCCAGAATATTTCCAACATATTCTAACTTCTAAACAGAAAGTTAACTGTGTATGTGACTAATGTGTAGCATGCTTTGACCCTACCTTGCATTTTACAGTCAATAAATCATTTGCTTGGAAGATTTCAGCCAACTCCATTCACAGTCTTTGGGGAAGTCGCAACATCATCACATGAGTGCGCAGTCCTTGGTCTCCCTTGGCATGTCTGCTTTTGAGTTCTGTGCTAAGCAGGCATCTCAGAGTTTCTAGAGAAGTAGAAATACTGAAAAAAGGAATGACTTTTAGAGTAGAAGTACAACAGCATTGAGTATTTGTAAACGATTCTGACAGCATTCTTAGCATCTGGCTGGCAATTTCATGTAATCAGATTTCTCCTTTAGTTCCTGTTATGTTAATTTATTGTTTTGCAGATCTGAAAAATTGCAGCTCACACTGTTTAGCTTCCAAGTTCAGGCTCATTGTTTTAAAAACTGCACTGTGCAATATGGAAATCTGGGCTTTTTAATGCAGGTTTTAACAATTGCAGTTAAATTATTTGGGGTGGGGGGAAAGACATATCCAAGCATAACACCTGTTTTTATACAATTAAAGCCCTACAACAGTATATGGGTAAAATATGTCTAGAAAACCTTACTCTGTAGAGTTCAAAATGCTTACAGGACCATAGGGATTGTAAGTAGTTAGTCCCTAGAAAATAGATTGGTAATGATGGAAACAGATTGATTTGAACCAACTATTGCCCAGGTGCAATGGAAGGCGTGTGATGGTGGTGTTTAAAGACAAAGAAGAGTAACTGGAGAGACAGGTGCCGCTTATGCCGAAACTGGCCTGTTGTGGTGTATACAAACTGAAGCAAATTTGCTGGTGCAGTGCAGTGGCTCTAAACCAGAATCAGTTGAGTTATTTTATTTTAAAAATGTTAAAAGGTGTCATTTGTTTCTCTGTCCTTTCTGCATTCATGTCCCTTATAAACTGTCTTTGTGAAAGTCATGACATCAGAATAAATAAAACACAGCAGAACTCTTCCCAAAGCTAAGTGTCCTTTCTATTTCTTTGTAGACAAGTGCATTTCTTAAATCTTTACAACCCACCCTGATGTTTTCCAACCTGTGGGAAAACATAGTTCCTTACTTACAGTGATGATTTTTTTCCCCTTCTCTTCTGAGAAGGCTTGGTTGACTCACTCTGCATCTGGATTAAAGAATAATGTGGAGTAACATAGACTTGGGCTGTTGTGCATCCTCTTTCTAACCCATACTCTACATATGTCATGTCCTTCATGTTTATTCCCTGTTTATTCAGTCCAGGTGGACAGGGAGGACTTTAAGCCCCATGCTGGGAGGAGCGTTAAAGCAAAAGATGTGGGCAAAGAGGAATACAGGGTGGGATCACAGTATGGGGTGAAAAGAAGCAGCACTTCAGGGTAGGAGAGCCTTCAGTGCAGCAGGAAGAGTTGCCCCTGCTGTGGCTGTGGGTACAGGGGTACCTGAGCTCTGGACTGTGAGCTCAGTTCTGGAAGGTGTCAGGACACCACTTGTGAAGGGCCATTTCATTCCCAATTGCTATGCTGTGTTGTATTCATCCTCACTGGGACCCCTGTCCTCTCCCTTCACTCTACCCAGGCTTAGTGCAGGATGCCCTCCCAGAGCTCATGGCTTTGCTGCACAGCACAGCACCTTGGATCTGCCTGCTTTTGGCCTTCTCGAGGCATTTCTTTGTAGCTTTCAGCCCTTTCTTCATGTAAACTTTTGAGAAATCTGTTCAAAACCAGCCATGCAGTTCCTGTACTGTTTCAATGCCATGTCTGTACCCAGGTGCACCTCTTGTTACTCACTGTTTATTGTTAGAAGTCTCTTGCTGATTTAACCTTGAAAATTAGTTCAAGAGCTTTATGAAACCACACATACCACTAAGTTATCCATCCCTTAATACTGTAATGAATTGATGTAATAAATGTGAAGGTTTTGCTTATATCAGTAGAGTATTCTAAGAAACAATAGAAACCTACTAGCAAAAAGAAAAAGCCCTCCAGGAAGCCCCACCAAACCCCTGCTTGGATGTAATTTCCTCTAACCATACATGAAAAGGGTCTAAACTTTGTATAAAACCAAACCACTGCAAACAGTCTGTTGTATAAATTGGCAGTGCAGAAGAAAGTGGGCAAGTGTGTGCAGGGAGCTACCTGCTCCCCAGTTTAATTTTGGGTCATTTCCTGATACACTTGCCCTGGCCCTGCATGTTCACTTGGCTTTTTTACCCTCCAGTTCTCTTAGCAGTGGGTAAGGGCAAGATTAAGATATGATCTCTCCAATTATAAAGATCCTGCGTATAAAAACGTGCAACAGTTCTGCTGTTAGCTGGAGTGAAGGCGTCACTGGTTAGATTGAGACAGAATGAGATAAATTCATCTTTGGTAATACTGGATTGGTTTTGCTGGAATTAGTTTTGGAGTTGTCTGGTGGTACTGAAGGTTTGTCCTTCTTCTCCTTGCTCGGGTAATTTTAGTCTCAAGGTAGCCACAAGAATGAAAAGTTTGAACAGCTACACAAATAGACACGAGTATCCATGCAAAATGCATGTGTATGAGCTTCCTTCTTTTTTCTTCTTCTTTTTTTTTTTTTTTTTTTTTTAATTCCCTGAGGGAATATCCTGGAGCCAAGAGGTACACAAATGCTGACAAAAAAGTGAGAGCTCAGATATTTACCAGAGTGGGGTTCACACAGCTTTGCTCATTCTGGTCCCCTCAAACAGCCTTCCTGCTAGCACCATGGTTTAAACAGTCATTTATTCCCTAATTGCTTAAGATATGCAAATTTCTTACATCCATGACCCATTTGAGCGCCCTTTGAAGTAGGTTAGTACCCTGTGGGTTGCTAAGAATAAAGTAAATCCCAGGCCAGGTCTGGGGAAGGTGTTTCACCCCTATGCCACAGGCAATGATCTGACTGTCAAGTCTTGGATTAACTGCTGTGACTTTTGGCAGTTTCAATTTAATTCAGAGGTGATAATGAGGCTGGTTCAAGCCCAGGGATGAGGTCTTTCCATGGCTATGCTGTCTTTTTTAGACAGGTGGCAAAAAAATGCATTTTGTTATGATGAATGATGTCTGTTCAGTTACTATATTTAAAGTCTAATAGACTTTTAGAAATACTGTCTTAGCCAGCAGGATTAAACTTCATTAGTTTTGAATCAGGAGAGAAATGTTAGCCACTGTGCAGTCTTTGATTATGCTCTGGGGAATTTCCTAGGGTTAAATTAACCACAAGGGAACTCTGCTGTGGTTCTTTGAATGCCAGTGAAATATATTGAGAAATACAGGGGAAAAGATAATTAGAAATTTGAAATGTAAAAATGATAAAGTTCATCTTAGGTATAATCCCTCATGCACAGTAAGTTCTGAATACTTGCAGCACTTAATGCTAATTATACCATTTCTTTTATATTTTGTTTCTACTTTAGAAAAAAGTCATGCCACTGGCAATAGGATTTGACCATAAAGGGACTTTTGGAAAACTACCATTTCACCAGACTCAGTTTAAATTCAGGGGGGAGACAGTTTAGCTGCTAAATGTCCTGCCTTACCCACAGCATCACTGGAGAATTACTCTCCAGAAGCTCTTTCATCCCCCAGCTGCTGACAATTTAGCAGTGCTGCTCACCCTTAATTAATCTCTTTGAATCTACATGTAGAAGGTCAGTGTCAATGACTATGGCAGAATGAGCTGAAATTTTTGTCCAAAGAAATGCAGTTTAGAAGATACGGTGTCATTGGAATCAGAAGCCTTTTTTTTTTTTTGACTTTTTTTTAAATGTTATATTTGGAAAATATGAAATTAAAGATTGTTTCTGATTTCATATATCAACAGTGATTTCAGTTTTGGTTTTCTTTTCATCTGCTGATGTTCTTTTTATCCCCTCATTCCACTAATTTCAAATGGAAAATGAAGGGTGAAGGTCAGAGGTATGGAGTTAAGACATGTAAAAGTGAAGAAATATCCTTTCCTTCCTTATAGAAGAGTCAGAAAAAAAAAAAAAAAGGAGAAACTGGATTCTATATGAACAAGAAACAGAGGAAAATGTACGTTGTCTCAAATTGCAAATACCACTTAATACAAACACATCTGCCTAATCCCTGGATGCCTCTTCTTTTTTTAATCTATTGTAGAGATACTTACAACAATGTTTACTACCTTTTCTCCTATCTGATTTTATGCTAAAATTAAAAAAAATGGTCCTTCTATCTTCTCAGAAGGTAAGTATGGAACCCACCGCTTTAAGCAACCCACCTGTTCTGTGCCGGTACTGGAGGGGTGTGTCTGTAATGACACTGATGAAAGTCAGTCAGGTACAGAGAGACCACGGGTCAAAAGATGTCTAATCTGTGCTCTTCAAGCATTCTGGGCTAGTGGCACATCTCCTTCATTTAGTTATCCCATAGAAGATGGTATTTCACCACTTTCCACACTGCAGGAAACTTAAGGAGGCTGACATTTTCTCTTGTTTGGGTAATAGGAGATGCTTCTGGTGGCCTTCATCCACACAGAATGGTAGGGGATGGAAGGCACCTCTGAAGATCGAGTCCAACCCCCCTGACAGAACAGGACGAAACTAGGGCAGATCAGGCAGAAATGCAGCCGGACAGGTCTGGAAAGTCTCCAGAGAAGGAGAGTCCACGACCTTGCTGGGGTGTCTGTTCCAGTACTCTGCAGTTCTTGCATGCCTGTTTCAGCACAGTAGCCTTTCAGCAGCTTGCAGGCTTTAGACTAGACTTGGCAAAACTATATGCTGATAAAAAACTAAACCACAATACCAAATGAGAAAAAGATCATGGCAATGCATTTTTCAAGACTAATCGGGATGGTCTGGGGTATCTTATGACTTCAGTGTCATTATTTGAACTTTACACAGCCCTTGAAGGTAGGATATACAATATTGTTCCTATTCTAGAGATGGAAAAAACAATTAGTTGATTTAGGTCAGTCCTAAAGAAGAATGATTTGACACTTGAGCTTCAAACCAGAACTTCATTGTTCCTGACTTTAGAATGAGTCTGTAGCTGTGGCTCAAATAACATGTTTTTCTCTACAGGGTACTTGCACAAGGAATAAAAAATTATGAGGAAAAAGTAATCCTTAATCTGAAACCAGAAATATTTAGAAAAAATCTGCAAAATATGAGAATTTTTATTATGTAACAGGTTTCCAAAATAAGAATAGCCCTATTAAAAAGAAGGGGAAACAAGTCTTTCATCAGGGCATATTTTGACATAAGGTTTTAATAGGTGGAAGAAAGCAGAAGGATAGAATAAACCACAGGAGAGACTCAAGACATGTGTCTTCATCCTAAGAGAAAATGATCCATGAACTTGGGTTATGTGCTCTATTTAGAAACTAAGACACTGCAATATAGAGGTCAATGTGGGTGGTTAGGGAATACAAAGGGTCAGCTGGGATGTAAAGGTGTGGGATTTAGAAAGAAAATGGTATAAACCAATGCAGAGGGATCCTGGAATGAAGTTGAGATAGTGTAACACAAAAGAACAGTGAAAGAAGAGACTGCAAAAAGAGTACCGACTATGCTAAAATATTTATTTTTTAGATGCTGGACAGTGATATGGTCATATAATGTGCATATTCACAGATTCACAGATATTAGGGGTTGGAAGGGACCTAGCCATCACAGTTGCTATAACGAGTGTAATGTACTGTATTTTTTTTTTCCACCAGGGAGACTGTTGCAAAAGACAAGGAGCTATGTTAGGTAGTTGTGCTTAACAAGTCTTGTGTGATTTTACTGTCAGATTGCACGGTGCCATTGTCCTAAGGAGGAAGGCTCCGTGTACTTTCTAGGAGTCAATAAACACCACATGATGCAGCTTTCTGGGAAAAACAGAATCCTTTGAAGCATTTCCAGCAAAACCCTTAGAGAGGCAAAACATCTTTTCAGATACATGATTCTAGGTTAAACAGCTATGTCCCCCACTTGTTTACAAAGCAGCTCGACATCTGCTGTGAGCCACTGGCCCCCTTTGGACAGACAGGACACATTTGGATCTGTCACACTGAGCTACAGTGTGCCTGTGCTGCCTTACTCTGCAAAGAGCTCATCAGAGATCTGCTGCTGGCAAGACTAAAAGCCTCACCAGCTTTAGGAGCAGCAGATGACTAGCTTCGTTTCTGCTTTAAGTCTCCTCGTTGTTTTTACAGTTGTAAGAAATGTTTCTAGAGGTGAAATTGGTCCTGGGAAAGCTGCACCCTGCTTTATGCATGCAGAGTAAGATGTAAAACAACAGAAGCTGGTTGTTGGCAGAGAATGGACCCTTTAACAGAAATGAAGGACAGATCTGAAGTCTGTTTGGACACAGAGATGCAGGATCCACTCTGAAATAAAATAGTTTCATTAAATGAATACAGTAGAGGCTGGTGTTTCAACTGTACTTCAGCATTTCCAGGCTGTTTAACCTGTAGAAGATTGAGAGGGGATTTTATTAACATTTAGAAATACCTGAAGGGTAGGTGTAAAGTAGAAGGGGACAGTCTCTTTTAAATGGTGCCCTGTGATAGGAGAAGAGTTAATGGTTGCAAACTGGAACACAGGAAGTTCCACCTCAACACGAGGTGTAACTTCTTTACAGTGAGAGTGATGGAGCCTGGGACAGGATGCCCAGAGATGTTGTGGAGTGTCCTTCTCTGGTGACTTTCAAGATCCACCTGGATTTGTTCCTGTGTGCCTGCCCTGGGTGGTCCTGCTCTGGCAGGAGGGTTGGTCTTGATGATCTCCAGAGGTCCCTTGTAATCCCTACCGTTATGTGATTTTATGATTTGGGAAATCAGATTGAGAGATGCAGCTCCTGGGAAGCCCAACTGTCACTCCTGAACGTGCTTCTGGAAGCAAGCCCAGCCTGGACACCTTGTGAACACTGACAGGGCAGCCTGTTGTGGGAAGTGAGGGGCAGAGGCTTAAATCTCATCTTTCAAATTAAGACATGTGCTTGGGTATGGGCTCTCTTTTGTGGACAGGGTGTTTTTCTAAGCACCCAAAGAGGGGCACAGCTGGTACCAAAACAAGGCCCACTTGGGAATGTCCCTTTTTCAATCCAAGCTTTACTCTTCCTGACATGGCCATGCTGCTGCTGGGGGATGAGAGGGAAGCAGGCAGGAGTGTGACTGGTCAGGGCCTCCGACTTCACTCTTGGCAGCATGTGCCCACTGGCACGGCCTAAGTATAGGTGCCAGGGAAAGGTCTAGGGCTGTTTTGCTGCCCTGCTTGTTCTTTCTGCTAAAGAGCTCATGATAACTTCTACTGCAATATACTGCTTGTGCAACAGCCCTTCTTCTCCCTGGTTTATAAAGGCTGTAGTAGTCTGTGACCCCTGGGTAATATGCTGGTTGATGCATTTATGCCTATATAATCCCACTGTATGTACTTCTGCTTACCTCCAAGTAGCATATCCCCAGTCTCTTCTTCCCCAGTGACTTTTTTCCTGTAACCACGGCAAAGGAAAACAGTGGAGATAATAAATTTCTTTCTCTCCATCAGACAGGGTGGCAGCAGACCCTCTCCTCTTAAGCCCACAAATTACAGGTCCTTGCAGTCAGCAACAATATTGTTTCCTTCACCCTCTTTAACAGTGACTGGTTGTAGTAAAAGTTATTACTGATGGCATCTGACAGGCCTACATCACGTTTTGACATTACTTTTTAGCTACTAGGTTTTTTTAATAGCTGCGAGTGTGTTCAGTTAAATACCTGTCTGTCACCACAATCAGACAGACCTTAAAGCGTCTGCATTATGGAAGAGGACCTCAGCATCATTCCAGCAATTTATTATTATCCCAGTGTAGTTTTTTGTCACAAATGCCTTCTGCAATAGCTGTCCCTGCTCTACCACAGACATCTTCTGAGTTGGCAGCTCTGGTGTCTGCTGCCATTAATCTCCGTGCTGTGGAGGGGGTAGCAGGTGGTTTATTGCCATTACCTGCTCTGATGCAGCACAGCTCAGGTGAGTTGGGTTGAATCATAGTTGCTGGTATGAGAATTGTTCCCAAGCAGCCCAAGGGTGTAAAATACGCCTCCATACACCTGCATTTGCATTCCTCTTCATGCACTGCTCAGTTAAATGGAGGGAGGACACAGGCATTTTAATAACATTTTAAAACAATGTTGAGGTGGTGGCATGCTGATAAAAGTTAAACACTTTGACACCAATTTAGAATTAAAAGCTGTAATCAAAAGTCTTTGTTAGTTTTGTGAAAGCAATTTTTTTTTTCCCAGGAAGGCTGTAAAATGCACATCTTTTACCTGCAGTTTTCCAGGGTAAGGAAGTTCTAGCTTTTATTTTAAGCATCATCTTAAACTCATTTAAGCGTACTTCTGATTTTCTATTCTTTGAACTGTCATGGACCTGGAGTGATGTGCAGAAAGTGAAGGTTCTGCCAAGCTGTCATCAGCATCATTGCCTTGAGCCAATTAAGGAGCAATTTTACTGGGCTCTCTGGGAATCCTCCTTAACCTTCCACACCAGAAAGGATGATGCCCACAACACAGGAATGAGATGAGCATTTAAGGTCTAGAGAAGTAAGAGCAGAGCTTCAAGTCTTCAGTATTAAGCAGTATAACCCTACTGGTTGTGGTAAAATTGAAGTGTGTTTTATAATAGGAAGGCATATAAATGATTTATCTTATGAAGATTTATAGGAGTGCATGAGTGTGTGTGTGTGTCCCTGGTATGTGTTACAGCATCTCAACAGTTTATATCCACTGGGTGTTAAGCTGACTTCTGCATTTCGTTAATCCTGCTGTGGCTTTTACTTGTTTAATGTCAGTGAGGAAAATGAAAGGTGAGATATGTCCTGTGAATTGTCTTGTGTAGAGGAAAAGAAGTGAATTTAGGAGGAGATATGTGTGTATGCAGAAGGCTGAGTGCGTGCACCCATTTGGAGAGCAGCTGCATGAAGAAGTGGGACCAGCTGTTGGAGGAGCAGGGTTGGCTGTGGATATCACTGGGGAACATGGTTACTGAGTTTTCAGGGAGTCTGGTGGCTGACCCTTGGCTCTGTGGCTGTGGCACTGCCTCTTCCTTTTTGCATGGGAAATGACAAGCACCTCAGAGGTCATACTGATGTAGGACACAGTCAGGAGTAAAGAATGGCTTTTTTTCTTGCTTTGCTTGAGCTGTTTCTGAAGCAGCCTAAGTTAAAATGGAAAAATGCACTTGTTTTGGAGTGTGAGTCTGTGATGGTCTTACAGGAATATAAATGCAGCATCTTATCTTGTGCTGTTGTAATCTCTCACACAGACAAACCCAGAGGAAAGTGGAAAAAATGAAGGCAGGGCTATTCCGTGATACCCCTGGTGTCAGCTACAGTCACAGGCAGGCGTGTGAGCAGCTAGAGCTGACGTACAAAGTAGCGATTGCCATCTGTACGTGGAGCTTCACCACACTGAGCTAGCTGCACACAGACCTGATCAGAGCTAGCTACTAGGGGGGGTCCTTTGGCCATTGCGCCTTCTACCAAATGATGTTGCCAAGCCTAGTGCCACCTTTTATACGCAGCTGTGGCTTTCCTCTTGGATGCCTTTCTTGAATGCCCAGTTTTGGTACAGCCTGGTAAGAGCGGGTGAGTTCAGAGCACGGGGGAACTTGGGGGCTGTGTTTCTTCCCAGTGTTTGGTTCCTGGGTGAGGACTACGTGTGCCCTCCCAGCTTTGGAACTGTGGGCTTCCAGCATTGGGGATTTCAGGCCAGTCATAGTATTTGAGGTGGCCCAAAATAGCTGGGTAACTGCTTTCAGAAGCAGTTCTGTGTTTGAAACACTTACCTCTTTTAACTGTTTAGGGCCATCTCCAACCCAAAGCCCTGTCATAATCTAGTGGCATGTTGGAGCTTGTATACAGGATAAACTAACATCTGCTTTCCTCTCATCCACTGCCCCTGCTTCAAACTTGAAATAGGAATTATCTCTGTGTGTCAGAACCAGAAGAGTCAAAGCCTCCTTGGAGATGCCCTTTGGGCCTCTCTTTTTGCTACCTTGGAAACATCTTTCTATTTTCAGGGATGACAGCCCAGCACCTAATCTTCCAGAGGCACATGTACTAGTCCCAGGGAGTCATGTTAGGAATGAAGGAACTGACTATTTCTTTTTTTTTTTTTTTCAACCCCCTGCATGGGTTAGCCCACTTTTGCTTATCAGCTGACTTCAGCACTTGGTGTTTGAAATCTGGATCAGAATTTTTCAGCTTTCAGGCCCTAGGTGTGATTTTTCAGCAGTGGCCTCATTTGCTTTCAAAGCTGTTGAGTGAAAATGCACCCATTTTGGATTTTGTGCATCTGTAGGTAGAAATAGTAGAAGCCTTACTAATTTTATTTCTTTTTTTTCCTGAACTTATGTTTAGCGACTGTATCAAAAGACCACACACAAGCTCCTCTCTGATTTGCATATCAATACGTAGCCTATTAGAAGCCAATGGAGTGAGGGTCTCGCAGTACATACCCTCTCACAGCATGAGCTCAGACTTCTCATGACATCCTTTCTTCAGCTTTCATGTCAGTGAATATTATATTGTGATGCCTTGAAGCCAGGATAAACTGGGGCTGTTAAATGTTCAGATGTATGCTCAATCTGTGAAACTCACAGCTGCTCCACTCTTTTGATAATGCTAGTAAGCAAAATTAGTAAATAAAATAAATGCTCAAGGTTCATTTGCTGCACACCCCAATACATGAATGAGAATAAAGTCAGGGACATCAAAGGAAAATAAAAAACAGGCTAGTAATAACATGTTCCCCTTAGGCCTTCTGCTTAACCTAAATGTTATGTTAAAGGGATAAATGGGTGAAGTGAATTATTATACACAGATAAAAGCCAGGAATGAGATGTGAGATCACAGCCCTGTTAGTAAGATCAGCATTATCTCCTTAAGACAAAAAACAGTAAACACCTTACTGAGAAAATGTGACTTGTTTAACATATTCATGAATTTTGCTTATTATTTACCTATACAGTGAAATTCTGAAGTGACCCATGAGACTGGACCAAGGTCACCCTCCCCCTCTGCTGCTCCCTCCTTGTCTCTGTGCACTGAGAAGGGGCAAAGCTGCCACGGCTGCATGCGGTTGAAACAATATAGGAAGGCTCCCTGGGAAAGGATGTTTTCAAAGAGATCTGAAGGACAGAGAAGCAGCCTAGAGGAGATGTTAACTTCCCCAGGGTGGAGGTAGTAGAGGGGTTGGTGATAAGGTGTAATTGGACAACATCATTGGCTCATGGTGGTTGTGGCCAGTGAGGAAGAGGAGGGGAAGGGAGAAGGTGTCCACAGGACAGGAGGGATGGGGCCACTTTGCCTGAGGGAGGTGATGGGAAGGTCTGAGTGCAGGGCTCCTGGCACATCTGCCACATGTGGATGGAGGAGGAAGGTGACTCCAGCAGGTTGTCCTAAGGCTCCCACCCTCCCAGGGCTGCAATAGCCTTGAAAGCTCAGGGCCACCTTGCTTGCTCTCGCTGGTCTGTGGGTCAAGGATGGAAGTACTGCATTACCTGCATACACCACAAACTCAAACTGCTACTGGATTCAAATCTTTGAAGATGTACATCCCAGAGGTTACATGCTTGAGAAAATACTCCTAGAGGAGACTTGCAGCGCTGGCCTAATGAGGTAATCAGAAGTGATGGTGACCAAAGGCATGGCCGGAGGACAAAATCTGTGGCAATTAAGGTCTTTCTTTCACAGCATGACTTGTGGGACAGTCCTGGGGCACAAGTGTGCCAAGAAGCATTCCAAAGGCAAGTGCACTGAGAAGCTCCTTGTGTCCTTGTGAGCCTTGAGCCTTGTCATGCTGAACTGCAGTCATTGCCTTCACTGTTATGAGTAAGCATGTTAGAGGAGCTGCTACAAGACTTCAGAAAATTAAGGTGCTGCTGTCCCAAACACCAGCCAGTCCCTGGCAGAAGTTTGTCTTCCAGAGACTTGAGATCAAGCACATGAATTACTTTGACCTGGAAGAGCTACTTTTTGTGAGGATGTATCTGATTAAAAAAAATATTTCTGCCTCTGCTTTCTTCAGAGACTAAGGAGCATGTCAGCTTGGTATGTTGCAAGGTGCAGAAATTGTGTTTTAAAGAATGTGAGAAAAAAGACCACAGAGGTTGAGTGAATCCAAAAATGATTTTACATGGAGCACACAGAAGATGTGGAGATGATACAGATCTGCTAATGGGAGAAGGTTGTATTTTTCTCTCATAGTCTGTGCTGTTTAAGTATGATATGACTCATGGTCCTGTGAAATATTCACCTCTATTTAAATCCACCATGTCCTCTTTACTATAAAAGTCAATCAAAAAATCCTCTTAATAGGAGTATCAATGGCAGAATAATGGATCGCCTTGGGAACGTTGATGAAATAAACTGGAGTCTTATAAAGCTGATGCACTACTATAAAAAATAGTGTCAAGCAACAGACACATTTAGGAATTGGCTTTCTCATAAAAAAGGGACTGACTGTATGACGTGATTGTATCTAAAACCTGTGCTTAAATGCAGAAGAAATAACATAAGAAAGCATTGGATTATTGCAATTCTATGGTTGAAGTCTGTGTTCTAAAAAATAAGAAAGCATCTGAAGTTTAAAGTTAATTCATCAAATTTCTCCCATCTACAGTACTTGTTATTTTTTTCTCCCTCCAGTGTTTGAATATACCACTTGCAGTGTTAACACTAACTCCTAATCTGATTTTATGTATGCTTAACTTTACACTCTATGAGTTCTCATTAAAACTCAAAATGTATAAATTTAAACACATGCTTAGCTCTTTACAGAATTAGGGTTGCATGTTGTGAAATACATGAGGTATATAATACAGCTGCATTAAAATTACAAGAGAATTCTTGGCTGGATTTTCCTGGTCACTTTTGTTATTTTAATGCAGTTTTAAAGGTGGATATCTATAAAGATTGTACCACAGGTTAAAATCTTAGTTGATGTTTATCATACTATATACATAAAAAATGATGTTTTAACATACTATCCCTAAAAAATATAATATAAGAAATCCTTAACAAATGCAATCTATTTTCCCATTTTGAATTTATGCATGAGTAGCTTACAGTTATATTAAATGTGTTTAGGATCTTTTTCCACAAACTTTCCCGAATTTTGTTGATAAGTACTTCACCAGGAATCCTCAGTGGACAGCATTTCAGATACTCCTTGACTTTGCTTTGGCAAGTAAGTCATAACTTCCACTGGACTTCTACAAAACCCAGTCACTGATATTCCTGTAGATATCACCATTTTAAAGATCTTTTCTGCCAGGGATCTGATTTCCCATCTTGTCATTGGAAATGGAACCATGGAGTTGTGGCACCCTTGAAGCTAAACAAATTAGAGGAAATGAACGCAGCTAATTTCTAAGATACACTCAGCCACCTGTGTATCAGAAGCAGAGGAAGAATTCCCACCATGCTTCCAAACAGAGGTCCATCACACATAGACACTGTGGCTGTAGGATGTATTTCAGAGCAGGGCAGAGGAAATCTTGTAAAATAATTTTGTCATGATCTAGTAAACATTTCTTCTTCCTGTTCGTCTATGTAGCCATTGCCCTGCAGCATGGGAATGTGCTTCTTCTAATTTTTCTGTCTTATCTGATAGTGTTGATACTTCCACAGAAGTGCATAACTTTTTTTTTTTTTCCCTAACCCTGACACACTGTTTGCATCAGTAACAAGAACCAACTTTACAACGATCTCACATTAGATCCCTCCCTGTCGTTGTTGGAGTCTTTTAGTATCCAAAGTAATTGAGTGGCTTCTGGTGGTGCATTCAGTGTGGATGTGCTGATAACAAGGGAAGAGTAAGATAAAATAACAAACCTCTAACACACCTACCTGAACACCTGTATACTGTCATGTTTTTTAGCCAGTTTTGAAGACCCGTTGAAAATTTCCCAGAAAGACTCAAAAGGAGCCACTGGTGGGGCCAGTGTGCAGTGTGATGAAGTCTGGCCTTATCCTGCTGTGCTCCTTTGAGGGAGAACTCTGACTCCAGAATGTTAGGGATTTAGAAGGGACCTCTAGAGAATTACAAATACAGCTCCAAGAATTAAAACTGTTTAATGCAGAAAGAAAAGAAAGCAAGGATGGAAAAATACTGAATACAAAACACAACTTGGTCATTGGATCAAAGGGAAATGAAAAGGATTCAAAATCAAGGGACCACTGCTTCAACACAATACCCCTTTATCTAAGAAAAAGATGTCATTGAATTTCTGAGCAGAAGGGACCATTCTGATCAATTACTCGGACTGCCACACTGCTGTTAAGGATGCAGATACAGCCAGCTTTGCCCCAAGGCATCCCTGGAGAGGTAGCAGGCGGAGCACTGTAGTCCATGGCCTCTTGGCCAATGAAGCAGGCAAGGGCTTCCTCTCGGCACATGGGCAGACCCTGCTTGTCATCTTCCTCACGGCGCATGGACAGACCCCAAGTGTACACTCGTCTCTGCTTATTTCCCTTTCACCCGTAGCTGCTCCCTGGGCTGACAGGACCTTCCCACCTCTGCCATGAGTTGCTGCCTGGTTTCCCACCTAGCTGAAAATATGAGGAAAACATTGCTTTGCATGATTGGAAAAAAAACCAACCCACCTTTTTTTTACTTGCTTTGCTACACTTTGATTTGTCTCATCTTCTGAATGTGCACAAATCAGGAAATGACTTGCAGTTGCTATATTTTGTCTGTTCATTCTATCAAGACCTCATTAAAGCCGTGGTTTGTTCTGCAGGAATCCCTGGTGGCACCTGAGAGGCTTCCCTTTCTCCCCACCAGCAGGGTGGTTCTGCTGCCTGTGCTCTTGGAGCAGTGCCAGCCTTTACCTGGACCTGCCATGGAAAAGAGTGTGCATTTCAGGGCTTTCTCAGCTCATCTTAATGTTTTGCACATTCCTCTTAACAACCGAAGGGAAGGTTTTAACATAGCAACTATATTTTTAGATGTATCAATAACAGATTTTTGTCTTCTATTTTACAACACATGCTAACAGCTGTTTATGAAGTAGTGATGGAGGAAGGCAGTCCAGTGGGTATACTGACTGTTCATTTATCCAGAGGGATTACACAGTGGTGAGCAGCATTTGGACTTCAATTTAGTATGCATCCAGCCGAATTATGCGATTAGCTGATATGCAATAAACCAGAACAGAAACACATGCAGTCAAACGGTGCCAGATAAAAGCATATGATTCTTATACAGGTTCTTATAATATTGTACAGTGAAATTATAAATATTTAGTTATAAGGAATTTGGCTGTCTTACTGCATAGCTATACTTCTGGTGCACTATCTGTGTACATGTATCTGTAACTATATGTATGGAGCTGCACTGATTTCAGTGTCATTTTATTACCCATTATATAATCTTTTCTTATTTTTACTTTTACTCTGCCAGACTTCAAATGGTGGCACAGATCTGTATTTTTCTGTCACTTAAAAGAGGATATGAGTTTTTTTAAAGAGAGACTTAAAAAAGAAAAAAAGTGGAGAAGAAGCCTCTCCCAACAGAAACAGCTCAGTGATTTTTAAGAACAAAGAGAAAGAGTTTTGTGGTTGGTGCTAGGACTTCTTCCAATTAGGGGGCTGCCACTGACCTCAGGCAGTGCAGCCTCTCCCCACGAGGTAGGTGACAGGGACAGGTGACAAGGACGGGAGGAGAGCGCTTCTTCCCAGCAGCAGTGGAGTGGGTGAAAAGAGCTCTGAGCAGCATTTCTGTCCTCAAGCATCCCTAACAGGCTGTGGGCCCTCAGGAAGAGAACAAATAGGACAGGGAGCCAAGCCAAGAGGTTTGTCATCCCACCGGAGGCTCATGACTATGAATTTTCAGCCTTTATACCATCATGGGACTGACAGTGGTCCCTGCTACCAACCTGCTCCTCCTGAGAAACTGAGGAGCTGGCAACACTGTCCGATCGACCAGCTGTGGACAGGAGCTGGGTTTTGACGCATAAAAGGAGGTTTTGAGTGGAAGAAAACTGATGCTGCTTTATCCACCGATACCTCACACTCCTGCCTGCACACAGGAGTAAGATCCTCTCCATCCATCCCCATCCAGGAGAGATTGTGTTGTTACATTTCTGGCTTTATCACTTTGCTTGATGTTAAAGTGATCAGTGCCCTGGCAAAGCTCGGAAGGAAACCAGTCTCTCAGTTTCCTTGTTCACAATACAAAAGGCTTTGGCCACTGGAGGTTCTGGAAAGAAATAGTGAACCTAACATAGTAACCACTACTCATCCTCTGTGCTGCATGAGGCCACAGCCTTATGGGAAAGAGCATCTACAGAGATAATTAAAATGATGCCACTGTATATGCCTAAATAGGCTGAAATACTGCTGTAGGCAACTCTTCCAAACTGGTGCAGTAGGAAAGTTCTTGGCCTCATCATGAGGCTGAGACTGTGTATGTGATCCCTGCTGTGTGAAAATATAGACTCACGTAACAAAATACAATGTGGTTAAGCCTACAACCAATACTATGTAAAAATAGTAATTAAAAATATCTAGTATAACTAATGTATTTGCAGGTATTATAATGATAAAAGATTGTTGAATATTTTTCATTTTTTAAAGTGCTTTCCTGTCATGCAGATAAAAATAAGTAATCAGAGCTCCCACTCTACCTTTCAATAACTTAAAAGCACAAACAAACAAAAAAGTAGGGTTCATATGAAAGTGAAGTTTCTTACAAATATTTTGCTAACTTGGATTTTAATTTAGAATGTGAATTTGCATCAGTGTCTCCGAACAGCAGGTCTGCAGTCCGTTCTGTACAGAAACACATATATTTATTTTTTAGATATTTTTGGGTTTTTTTGAAAATTTGCATTAGATTTTAAAAAAACATTTTCATGCATTCTTTGATACACAAAAATGCAGAAAAGAGACAGAATGAATGCCTATGAATTACGTGATATTATGAAACTGTGTTTCCAAACACATTTATCTGAATTCAAGCTGTGACTTAATAGCTGTAGCTGTATCAACACTGTATCAGTTTACTATTGGAGGAAAATATATGAAAAGAGACATAACCTACTAAGGTCACTTCAGGGGCTACCACCAAGCGGAAAATGAATGCTAATATTTTCAGATTTAACATGGGTAAGCTCGTCAGAACCAATAGTTTGGGGCTGAATTCTGAAATGCCCTCAGTGAAAGTAATGCGAGGGGGATGGTCAGTGAGATGGAATTATTAAAAGATAGGGTGGAGCCAAGCCTAGCCATATGGTGAATGCCATAACCGGGGCAGACCTGTCATGGCCAAGCAAGCTGGGAAAGCAGGCGAAAAGAAATTGTCCTGAAAGAACAACATGCATCCCGCCATGAAGAAATGAGGGCAGAGGGCTGTGGGCAACGCATTGGCCAGTGACTGACACTTGCGCTGATGAAAGACAACACTGGAAGTTGAGCCCTGGCTATGCAAAGTTGATTAGGGTAGATGGGACCCTTCATCATGCCTTAAAAAATCATCACAGCTCAAAACACTCACTTCCAATATGCCTAATAAAACCCTCAGTCATTCATGCAAGTTGGATGAGTTACATATCTATCAGCAAAATAGCTGCGTAACTGGGTGCTTCAGACATAGCTGTTCGTAACATACCAAAACTCAGTGTCCTTGCTATCAACAAAAAATGTGAGGGTCTCTTGTCTCACTGCAACTATGACAGAAGTCTGAGACTTAACTGTAGGTATTTCCTCATTTTTCTTTAATTGTACTTTTTGGTAAAGGATACATTAAAATGCATATGTTTGCATTTTGGTATTACAGTCAACAGAACCATTAACTAGATATTTAATTGGCTATCAATATTAGGGCTCAATCCTCCAATAATTTGTTGAATTACTGTAATGGGATAACTCTAATGGGATAATGAGTAACATTTCCTTCAGGGTATTTTCATAACTGAGCTCTCATAGAGCAAAAATGGTTGTGCAAGCTGCCTGCCCCAGTGCTCCCCAGTTTGAACTGGACCATTCTGTGGATCACTGCCTCGTCACTAAGGGGTACCTACATTGCTGGAAATACCTTAGCTGGTGTTGACTCCAGCTTCTCATGTCCACTTGATCAGTGCTGCATCAACGTGGTATAGTTCAGAGGTGGCTTGTCTAGTGCTAGTCCTGTGATCTTTGCAGTACTTTGTGGTATTGATGAAGCTGGCATATTTTTATTATCTGCTTCTTTTTGCCAGTAATCAGAACTGTATGCAGTTTTAAAATCAAGTATCTGTACCTCTGAACTTTGAGTATAGGAATGAGCACAAAAACCAGTCAGTTTAAGCCCAGGGAGACAGGCTTCTTGCTGTTAAGCCATAGTCATTGTCACTGCACTTTTGGGCTCAGTCTTTCATCTAGCTCCCACTACAGCTACTGACCACATGCACGAGCATCCACATGTTCTTATACCTGTAGTATAAATCCATGACATATTCTTGCACCTGCCTAGTCATGGACATTTTTTTGTCTGGTTTATTTTTTGTCATGACAGAGATCAAGTTGTCATGTTTGTACAAGAAAATTATATGTAACTGGGACTGTTCTTTGGTATTTAAGCAAGCCATCATGGAGAGAACTGCACTAGTATTAGTAAAATAGGATTAGTAAATCCTCTTACTTTGTACACAGGGTGATCATACCCAAGCAGTGCAGCATAAATGGTCCCTAGCCCATAGTAGCTCCTAAAACATGCCCAGAACCTGTTTGAAAGACTGGACCAAAGTTCTTCAGGTGACAATTTAACTGTACATATGATGGAGTGCCATAGCTGGAAATACTCCTTGGCATTATTTAATGTCCTGGTATGAATGGAATGAACCTGATCTGACACTGAATAATGAATAAAGTCCAGTTTTGAAAATAAAAAGAAGAAAGCATTCTGATTAATCCTGATCTTGTTTTGCAGCTTTATCTCTTTGTGCATTCTTCACCATTTTGTCATCATTGTTACATCAGATTTTTTTGCAAATGCTAAAACTTTTTTTGTCAAATAGAAATGCTATTCACCCATTCATTGTTGTCTGAATTCTTCTAAACTGGAGGACTTTACAAGCTTTTGCTTAAAAAATTAATTTTGCTCTAGTTTTTTTTCTAGAGAAACTATACTGCCTTTAAGGTGGAAAGCTTAAAAATATTAGATCTCTGATAGGCTTTAATTTTGCTAGGAATAATCCATCCACTATAGCTCAACATCTGTGAGCCTCCAGAGCAAGTTGTCATACTGCAGACAAGCACAGAGAAGGGAAGGAATTTTCTAAGAAGCCAGATATAATTTCATGGCAGTGAATTGCTACCCTATGAACACTGAGGAATTGTGGCATTCCACTTCTCATTATATAAGCCCACAAGAGAACTATTAAGCTAGACTTTTCTTTGACTGTTGCCTTCATTCTCTCCTTCTCCTGTACATACATACTTATAAAATAAAGATCAAACTTCCTTGAATCCTTTTTATGTGCTTTGAAGTCTAAGGAATACATTTTTGGAAATTCTGTTTTCATCTCTGTAAATTTATTCTCTAATGCTTCTAACTTGTCAAATATGGACTGTGCTGTTCAAGGAGCAGCTAAGGAAAAAAAAAATCCCTTAATCTATGAATCTACATGAATGGACAATTGTTCTCACTGTTCACAAAAGCCCTCAAAAATATGAAGCCACAATATGCTCGTATTGTGATTTCTTTCGCACCAGTTCTGAGGCATTTTCTCTTTTTGCCTAGCAAATTACTTTGAATATTCAAAGAAGCAAATCTTGCTGCTTTGGACATCTCTTAGTATTTTTTCCTCGTTCCTTCCTCAAGGAAAAACTCAAGTTTTTGCCTAAAGGTTTATAAAGGGAGGAAATGCTGTCATTTTAGAAGCATAAATAATAATAATAAAAATACAATGCATATCTATTACCCAGAGATAGTGAGATACTCCCTTTCCTTGGGGAGGTGCAAAGGATGTCAGGTTGGAGTCCTTCAGATTACCTGAAAGAATCTTACATCTCTGTCTCTGATTGGAGAAGCACAGAAGAAATACTATCTCCTGTACTAGATATGACCCCCTCTCAGTAAAGTAGACTATGTGGGGACAGTCCTCAGGCAATGCCTTAGTGAATCTGGGGAGAAACCTCTAATTAGAATTTACACCCTCACCTCCTGCCTTGGGTCTCACAGCCCCACCTACAATTAAGACCTCCTGCTCCAGGCAGGGTTCTTCAATACAGCCCCTGGTGCCATTCTCATAATCTCAGAATTGTCCTGTGAGATGGTTGTGTCCCACTGCTGAGATTCAGCCCAGTCCTTGAGGCTGCTGCAGTAAAACCAGCTCTATGAAAGACTGTGTACCAGAGCACTAAGACACTCCCTTATCATACCCAGCTTCTGCTTACCCTATTCTTTGGGGTAAGTAATGACAATTACCTCCTGACAATCCAGTATAGGTGGTAAGCAATGGAGCAGAGTGTTGAAGCATCCTCTTGACACAGCTGTCTCCTATTCCTCTCCATGTGGCCTGGGAACAATAACCATCATCAGCAACATTCTGTCTGCAGGCTGCATGTGTACTGGGTCCTGGCCTGAAGTGAGGGGCTACTAAAACCTTAAAATCTAGCAAGTTCTGAGCATGCACAAACAAAAATATTCTATCATCTGAGGTGGGCCAAGCCTGACAGAAGTCAATTACGTTAGACCCTATAGATAATGGTCCTAAGCAAGACTCTTTGAGTTCTTCTGGAGTATGGTGGACTCTCACCAGTAATTCTCCTGACCTGAGATGCCTCTTAGAACTGTCTGCTGGCAAAGTTGGCACAAGGGCCGGGCCACCTCCTGGAGACATAACTATTGCTCATTGAGAAATACCGATGCATTGTATTTAAACCTGAAAGAGGAAATTTTAACTACATCCTATTCTCCTTTATCTACTTATCTGGTTGTTTGATTTATGTGTATGAGTGTGCATATCTGTGTATTTCAGTGGGTCCAAGTATTTCTTTCTCCTTGTCTGTATGTCTGTCTCTTTTATGTTTATGCATATATACATACTTTGATTTAGGGTGCTTTGTAGTATGTTAGCATGAATCTTGTTCTCAAATCTGAAATCGAGTCACTGGTTTATTATAACATGCTTTACTAAATCACTTGTTAATCTTTAAACTGGTTAATCAAGTGCTGCTAAAATCAACCTTAGATTGATTAATAGAATGAGATAAAAGTTGAACCATATCAGGCATCTTCATCCATGACAATATTATAACTAGAAGAATTTCCAGACCAGACATATAGATATTTCAACTTTCCAAATGTACCTCCCTGATGATGGATGTATATAAACAGCCACATTCTGTTTAGACTTAATCAAAATGCTGATAATGTGAAGCTCTACATCTGTGAAGGGACAGGTCTTAGAAGGAAAAGTACCTAACTCAGACATCTGAAAACACAATATTTTAAACAGAAGGGAAAAAAACAAACTCACAAGTTAAAGCCTGCAGCAATGAAGTGCTTAATGCAAGATTTCAGTTATCAGCATTACAGTTACTACATTTCAATTTGATGCAGTAAAATATTTGTTGTTCCAATACTAGTGATCAAGAAGGAAATACTTCCCCATCACTCTGAAGCAGGTGGATATTGGCTTAAATTATGAATGATCTAAACCTGTCCACCACCAAGATATGAAATTTAGGTCCTCAGCTCCAATGGGAAAAGCACACACACGAATACTTGATTAGAGCATATTCTTTCAGCCTTGCTGAGAAAGACAGACTCAGAAATGATAATGTATATTACAATTTTCTTTCAAAATCAGAGGGGTTTTAGTGGGTGTTGTTTGGTTGTGGTGTTTTTTGTGGGAAGAATGAAACTGTGTTCCATCAGAAGGTCCAATGTGTTTCTGGCAAGCAGAAAAATTCCTTAGGGATCCAATTTAAGAATGAAACAAGTAAAGAAGAGATCAACTCACAGCAGTGCACAGGCACTGCCTCTTGTAAGGTTTTACTTTGGTGTGTTTGCCTGTGAGAGTTTCCCATCTTGTATGTTATTGTTTCTCAAATACCAATCAGCAAGAAGGGAGATCAGAGAGGAGGAAGAAAGGAAAAGAAAAAAAGAGAGGAGGAGAAATCTGCATATGTAAGGCCAAAGGATCTTGCCTTTCAGGGTTCTTGAACTGTTAGCTCTCATTTTTATGGTCTTTAAAAAGAATGGCAAATGAGTATCAGAGTTAAAATGCCAGGTTGATGATTTCAGAGAAAACACATTGCCCAGAATTGGCTAAGGCAATGGCCCTCAAGGCACTTCTAGATGAGTGAACCACCTTTAACACTCAGCTGCCATGTGCCCTTTGAGGAACCTACCAGGGCATTTTTCAAAGCAGGGCCCAGAGCAACTGTGCAATTACACTTTGCTGAAAAACTCCTTCTGGTAAATCAGAAATACTACAGAGAAAATAGGAGCATGGAATGATACTTGCACGATGTAAGTTTGTATATATATGTTTTTTTCCTGTTTATTATACTCTATAGTCCATTTCTGACTACTTATCCAAGGCTTTTGGGCCACTACAGAGCAAGGGACTTTGGTTAATGGACCTCTGATCTATAGAAGCAGTTTGCATTAAAGAATACCTGCCATATGTTCATAGAAACATAGAATTCTATCCTATGTTATTAATCTTCAGGGTCACTTCCATATATTAAGAGTCTGGTTGGTAGGAAAATGTGAAATAAAAAAATTTTAAAAGAACTTGAATGCTGTGAAGTAATTTGCTGTTGTATATTGTATTGATTCAGCTGATGATGTCAGTTGGTTGTGCTTTGCTTTTAACTTGGAGTCTGGAAAGCTGATTCTTTCCTGAATCTGCTTTTGAAACTGATGTTTCCAAGAGTTATTCTACCTTGTAACAGGGACAAAGATGGTTTTGGTGAATTCTTTTTTTTTTTTTTTTTTAAACTTTAAGAAAGAAATGGGCACAATTGCAAAGCTGGGTTGCAGTTTCTTATACCTACTGATATTATTGGCAAACATTTCCAGTGTACTTGTTTGTGTACACAGAATGAGATTTGTTTGTGTGTTCAGTAACCACCTATTGACAACTAGCTGACCTAACATGACAAATGAAGATATGCTAAAATGCCTGTCTACCCTAATGAGTCTAGTACTTTGTTTCTAGTTGGTGGATATCAGATATAACTTTATCCAACTCCAATGAATATGGATGAGAGAAGACGTTCTGCAGGAACACATTAGGAGATTTAAAAATGCAGATAAATATAGCTGCAAATTTGTGGAGTAATAAGAAATTGGCTTCCAGTCTGTAGCGCTAGTTTGCTACCACTGACCTGACACACTGACTATTCATGGGCCGCTTAATATAATGACAGTGTTGCCCCGAGTTCCTTCCTGTGAGGCACAAAAATGAAAGGGAAGCAGCCTTCCCATTGACTTTCCTTAGTTTTGTGCATTTGTCAGAAATACAACATTTTGTGAGGTATTGATTTGCATTGCTGCTTTTCTTGATCCTTAATGATATAATACTATGTAAAACACTTGAAAGAAAAATGCAGTAATCTTATATTGGAACAAACTGTTCTGTCAATAAGTAGTGTAAGTGCACCACAAAACCAACTCGCCCTTAACATGACAGCAATTTCTTTAGTGATGTTTATGAGCTCATTGAAAGAACAGTAGCAATTTTATTCATTGTTTGGGGCTTACTACCCAATGTATAATGAAAGTGTTATGAAAATCAGAAAGTGTGTATAACACAGCTCTTCTGTAGTGTAAATAACACATCCATTTGAATTATACACATACTAGAATTATATTATACACATATACAATAAACAAACTAGAATAGACTTTTTTTTTTTTTTAACAAACTAAGCTGTATTTTAATTAGGAGAGTGGTAACAAGCCTTTAAAATCACCCAACACTGTATTTTGGGTTTAACTTGGAAATTCTGAGGCTTTATGAATTCATAACAGACCCTTAGGGAGAATTTTCAAAGCACTGCACAGAATTTTAGCCATGCAAATCCCATTAAAATCAGTGGGAGACATGTGGCTAAAACCTACGCAAGGCTTTGGAAGCAACATGCCCCTTAATGTTATCTAGACAGTGTTTTGGCCTGTGAATTTCCTTGCTTCTAATTTTTACAACTGAACTAAAAAGGAAATAAAATTTGCCATGGGGATGTGGGAATTTTAACAGGAAGCAGCCTTTTTTTAGTTCCAGAGAAGTAGTTGTGATCTATCAACTATATTAACACATGGTAAAGGTATTTTTGGTCTCAGCTTTATGGGCTTAATGCGTGTGCAGCTATTCTGACCTGTGATGTGATGATTTTACTATACAACTACATAGCTAACTGACTTTGCAAATATATAGTTCCCTGCAGATTATAATTTTTCTTAACAAAATCTTTGAACTGGGTAAACCAAAAAGTTCCTTTTGGAGAGATGTTTGTATATGACTTCAGTGCTGTGATACCCTGAGTGATATGTTATCTGCTGCCAGGTGTTTATGGAAAAGCCAAGTTCATATACTGTCTGGTAAGAGCAGTAGCTCATCAGTGGGAGGTTTAGACCAGGTCTTCCCAGGTTGCCTGAGTTGCAGGGACACTGGTGGGGATCTGCAGCAGGTCAGAGATGAGCTCAGGACCATGTTTTGCTGTTAAGTGAGAAGAGTATTAGTCTCTGCCTGAAGTAGATAGGGAAATTAAATATTCTCTAATCTGCATGTCTATCACCAGACATTAAATATGGAAGTAAAAAAACATGTCTGAAGAGGTTACTCAAACAAGTGCCAGGTCCTTTGTTCAAATTTAGCTTGCTGTTAGTGAAGCAGAAACTCCTCATGTGGAAAGGGTTTTTTCATACTGGCCATAATGAGGAAAATCTGCATCTGCAGAAAGTGTACATGGGCACATGTAACAAAACAAGGGCAATCTGAATGATGCACCTGCTTATCTGTATGGCAGGTAAAAAAAAGGGACATAAAAATTTGAGTCCCAAGCAGAAACACTATTAAATTACATGATTTTTGAGACCTGTAAGCCAAAATCTCTTGGAGAAGGTTAATTCCAAACAATTTCCCCTCTACTTTATGTGCCTGCAAAGAGGAGTTGGACTTGCAATTAAAACACGGTAATTTAACGATTTTTGTAAGGGACTCAGGTGAGAAGCTTTTTGGTACAGCAGCTCATTGGTGATCCTGCTCAGGCAGGGGGGTTGGACTAGATGATCTTCTAGGTCCCTTCCAACCCCTAATATCTATGAATCTATGAATCATCTGGGAGTACATTCCAGAGGCACTGTGGCACTGGGAGATAATGTTTTTGAGCCTTCGGAGTTGAATGCAGCGCTGCTTGAGCAGTTCTATCAAGTCCATGTATCTTAACTACACCTTTCCTCTCCAGCCTTTCCTTATTTGTGGTTTTGGGAATGCCACGGAGAGCCGCTGCTGGGCGGGGCTCGGCACCGGGGCGGCAGCCTCGGCATGATCTGGAGGGTGCGGGCGCTGCCGCCTATCCCGGACCCTGCACTAGGTGGAGCTGCAGCCCGCGCCGGGACCCGCCGGGACCTGTCGCCCTTTGTCCGCCTGCGTTGCGCCCGAGCGGGGCCGCACTGCCCTTCATCTGGGGTGGCCTTAGGTATCGAGCCTTCCTCTTTCCTCCTGGGTTTGGGTTCGCGGTATTTTAAATGTTTTCTTCACCGTTATTCCAACGGAGCTTAAAATAAACTTTCCTAATTATTCAGCCTAATACTATAATTGCGGTATTAAGACTCGGTGGGGGGGAGGGGGGTATTTAAAAAATAAAATTATACTCCAATGTAATTTGCTGTGCAGTTGTTGGGAGAGATGCCTTTGCATTTGAGAGATATTAAACTGTGCTGCTCTATCTTTCTGGTTTTCTTAATTCCAAATAGGATGTTTCCCTAAATTATTGGACAACACCATTGTAATGAATTTAAACATTGGGGTTTCCCCTCCCCCCACCCCCAGTTTCATGTTACTAAATTGTCCAGGGGAAAAACATAAATAAGGCGAATTATTTTTATTATTTTTTTTCACTCTTCATATTTGCCTTTACTTTTTTTCTACACTCTAATAACATTTGGCAGGCTCAACTGTGTAATGCTTGACTGGTTTTATTGTTGTCTGCTCCCAGTAGGGAATAGTTGACACTGCTCTGTGTTTTCAATTGATATCCATTTTCAACAATATTGCTTTCTATTAGATTCCTGCACAGTTTGTGCCAGCCAAACCGAATATTTACTATGTTGCCCTCAAATCAACAAACATTCGAATAAGTAAAATATGCATTTACTATCTGACATTATCAAATTTTCCTTTCAAATTATTATTTTGACTCTATTGCACAACAATTGAATCAAGTATTAAAGATACAGTATTGCCACATAAGGTAACTCAGATTGATTTTGAGTTTTAAATGTCAGAATAAGAGAGTGCACAAAAAGAGGAAAACCTAATGCACTTACCTGCATTTCATTAGCTTCTATGATCATTTCTTTGAAAAAGGGTGACAGATTTAGATTGATTGTTGTTTCCAACATTTCTGTTGATTGACATTGTTGCTTGTAGAATCTTATCAAGTCCAGGTAGTTTGTTCATGTAGTAAAATACAAAATTAACTTCTGAAATCTTTAAATTTTGAGTTACCCCCTGAGTTTACCAGCTCTTCTGGGGCAAACTTCTGTTTCTTGTCATTGCTTTCATGTCTTGGTGTCTGCCTGCCTTTCCCAGCTTTCCAGCCCTGCACTGCCTCAGTTCCTTTCACCAACTCTTCACCTCTGGTACGCATTTATCAGTTTCTCACACTCAACTCAGAGGCTTGTCCATTAATGGTATGTCTTTCTAATTTTCAGTCACTAGTCATTCTGCACTTTTGCTAGTCTTGTCAACTTGTATGAAAGTTTTGGTGAATCATGTATTGAAAAACTATTTATATACCTTGCAGAAGATTTGCTGTGACAGCCTCTTATTTTGTTCTTCCTTCTCCTCCTTGTGCATCATTTGCAGGAAACTCTGACATCTTCGTTTTCATCTTTAGAACCTCTAAGCTGTCTATCTTTTGCAAAATACCTTTGAAATTTGGCAAGAAAGAGTCAAGACAGAGGGAATGGTGCTGCTTTTTTTTCCCCTTGTGCTTCCTTCCACCCTTCCAAAAAGCCAGCCTGAGGCTTCAGGTGAGATAGAAATTTTGAAAATTAAGTATTCTTGACCTGAGTCTGGGTTCATGGTGTTGGAAAGACTGAACATGAACATGGAGAAAGGCCATCTTGCAGTCACCTAAGGAGCAGCAGCAGGAGCACCAGGTCACAGCCTCTGCAGGAGGGAAGAAGGACCCTGCCTGCACAGCCCAGTAAGCAGTGCAGGACCAGCTCTCCCTCTTCCAGAATAAGGGTGGAGAAAGATGCTTGACTCAGACAACTCCTATTAGAGGCCTAGAGACAGCCTTTCTCCATCATTCCTGCACTATGCTATAATTAGCCTATAAGCCTTGCTGTAAGCAGAAGATACGGTAATGTAAGTAAGCTTGGGTAGTGTTGAAGCTGATATAGGTTCTTGGTTTTAAAGAAGCCTAATGTAAGCTGCTTGGTTTTAAAATTTCTTAGTAGAACAAGAATAAATAAAAAGGTGCAAACTATGTAATAAAACATATATAAGGACTACTTCCAGAGAAAACTGTACTGTGAAGAGCCCCAAAATTAGGGAATGGAAGAACTGAAGCTGTCATGGACATTTATTTGCCTCCTTTTTGTGCATAATGTTCTGATGTAATTCAGATCGAGTGATAACACTCTCTTGAATCCATAGGCAAAATGCTTTCTTCCCAGTGCAGGATGGATGGTGTTTGCTAAACTGGTAGTTATTCAATATTTTTGTTTTTCTCCATCAGTCAATGCATGACCCCAGGCTTTGTTTACCAAACACCATCCAACCCCTGCACTTAATACAGAATTATTAATTTCCTCCTGGGCTGTTCTTTTTCTCTCCTCATCAACAGTGCTTCACAGTGGTTAATGGAGTTCTATATTTGGCCTGTGGCACAGGACTTTCAGTTTTTCTCAAATAGAGTGTGTGATATCCTTTCCTTTCCTGATATTTATTACCTTTCCATAATGGCACAGATGTGCAGAAGTCTGATCATAAATTGGTTTCATCTCCTGTGTGGATCCCCAAAGCCCCTGAAGTCCTGGAAGTGAAATGTCGTCTCTTCCCTGGTGCCCCAGAGCTCCAGGTTGAGCAGGGATGATGCTGGAGGGGAGGCACAGCCCCTTCAACCCTGCTTTGTGGCATACAGAGGATGAACTGCACCCTTCCTTTGTAATCTGTCTGGGTAATTTGTGTTGTCATAGCTTGTACAGTGTGGAAAACACACTAAAATATAACTAAAAAGCTGTCAAAGAGCTACCAGGCTAAGACAAAAAACACGTGAAGGAAAAGGCAGATGATGGAGCAGAGATGGTAAGGTTTAAAAATAAGTCACAACCTCAAAATCTTTTCTTTCTTTCTTTCTTTCTTTCTTTCTTTCTTTCTTTCTTTCTTTCTTTCTTTCTTTCTTTCTTTCTTTCTTTTCTTTTCTTTTCTTTTCTTTTCTTTTCTTTCTCCTTAGGGTAAAATTATTTTGTTTATGAACTAGAGAAACCCCAGGCTTTCTCTTTTGGAAGTTAAATGGGAGCTTTTGTCTGAGACAAGGGTGTGGATGTGAATTTTTTGTTTTGTTTTGTTTTTACTTCCAGTTTCTTTTGAAAGGAGTTTATCAATCATCATAGTCAACAAATGAGGTGAAGACCTTTTCTTGAACACAGGCAAGGCAGAGAAGCCCTAAACTGTTTGAAGTCGGTACAGCTCAAGGAGCTCTAGCTTTGGATTTTCACCTGACAGGGAGGAGGCTCAATGTTTTCAGTTGGTGTTGCACTGCTGTCATTGTCTGCTCCAGACCTTTATTCAAACTCTGATTAAATGTGGTTAATTACAATGGTAACCAACCGTGGCATCTCAAGGTGCCCCCCACCACCTGTGAAATCCAGGGTATTTTGTAAAAGAAAGACACGAGCACAAACATTGCAGAGATAAGCTAATGTTGCCTGAGACCTGGTTATTTTGTAAGATAATATTATGGGATAGTGATTGCCTGGTAGATAATTGTGTGTGAAAGGATATTTTGACATACTACTTTTGGTTTTTAACTTGAGTAGGCTGAAAGCTGGAATGTATTGAGTTTCCAAAATAGAAAGCGCTGGATTCTAAAGTGCCTCGGCAAAAAAATAAACACATAAATCTACAGCATTCAAATGAGAAGGGCTTTAAGGGAAGTTCTGCAATTACCAAGGTAGATTCCACTTTACTAAGTGTGGGGAGAAAAATAAAGCTTTGTTTTGTGGTTTCAGATTGCTTTTAACATTAGCTACATAAGCTCACCAATTGACAGAAAGAAGAGCATAGTAGATTATACGGCCAAGGTATGATTGAAGACATGCAGGCAGGGGGCAACTTGGGAAACATTGATCACAATCTCATTAGGTCTGAGAATGCAGCAAAAATGAATGCTAAATGAGGATAAGGAGAACAAAAAGATGCTGGAGTCAGACTTGTGTTTCTCCAGAGAATGAGCTACACAGTCATAAAAATCAAATGGGCTGAGGAGTGGGACTGAGGGAACAGAAAATCCAAAGAACTAAAGGCTAGAGAAATAAAAATGTGGACTATTTTTCTGCTAGCAAGGAATATACCAAAAAAAAGACAAATTTGGGGCTGAACAAGGACTTTCACAATGAGGCTGAGGAAAAAGGAGGCCATCTGATGGGCAAGTTAGCTAGTTGCAAAGGAGAAACTGTATGGTCCAGGAGCTAAGTGCAAAGAAGAAGAAGGGACAAAAACAAAGGTAGTGCACTAACTAAAAATAGCCAAAGAAATGAAGCTAATTAGTACAAAGCAAACAAGCTTGACAGACATGCTGAGGCTGGGAGGGGGTGACGGGGGGTGGCAGGTAAGAGGTCAAATGAGCTCTTTGCTATAGTGTTCATTTATCAAGATGAAGGTCATATCTCAGAAAGTGTGATAGATTTTTCTGGATAGGGAAAGTGAAATGCCATCAAGAATTATGGTTATGTCATAGCAGCACTTTCCTAGTCTTGACAAGTCTCCAGTCCTTGCTTAATTAGTAGACCTCATTTTTCTGAAGGGGCAAATATAATAAGAAAAGCTAGCTGAAGATATTTAGCAATTCTGAGGAGATGGGTGACATTTTCCTCATTGTATTTTTCTATCTCCTGTGCATCAGCCACAAAATTTTAAATTGTCTGCAAGAGGAGGAAGTTAGTGGAAGATGAGTGGCTTATATGTTTAATCTACATCATGTAATGCCTCAGTGACTGCCTATTATTGTCAAAATATGACTAAACACTTGTATACATTCTTCTAAGCATACAAATAGCTCTGTTGAAATCAGTGGAATTACGCTCGTGTATAAAATTAAGCATTTTCTCCAGGACTGTGTTAGAGTAAAAGCTACATGTTAGTGTGGGCAGTCACAATGAAGAGATGCTTCCTTTTAAGTCACTAGGAAAGATGTGCTGGACCTGAGCAGAGGGTGAGCTGGGGACACTTGTCCTTCCCCAGGTGAAGAATTGTTTCATTGCTGGGGTTGTGATTTTTTTTTGCACTTGGCACAACTCATCAAAAGCTCTCCTAATGCCTTATCCATGCTGTGGGGATGTGAGCAAGCTGATGGAAAGGAATATAGTTCTCCACAATTATTCAAGTGAGTTAAAAAATAAGATGAGGCTGATGACTGGAAAATACTAACAGTCCCCCCTGCACACCCTGTGAAGAAGCCATTACAGAGTATTTAACATTCACAAGTGAGATTAGATGGATTGATGTCTTCTTGGAGAAAAATCTGTGTATATTATATTTGGCATAATTTATTTTGAAGAAACGTAAAATAACAGTATCTTCCCACAAAAGAGAACACTGTGTGAAGGATGTTACAGGCTCCAAACACAAACCAGATGAATGCTTTTTGTAATTTTCTGGTGTTAGATCAGAAGTCTTGTCTATTTAGTATGGAAAGGGAAAGAAAGTGAAAGATAGGAATTGATAGAGGCTTGGAAAATCTTGAATGGCCTGTCAGGAGTGCTTTACTGATGAAAGTTAAAGTCAACACTTGTAAAAATGAATTACATGTGCTATTTTTTTATACTGCACATCGTTTAAGATTGGACCTCAATCCATTTTATGAAACAAATACCTAACATAGATATTTGCCAAAAGAATGCAATATTTACCCAAATAAGAGTAACATCCTCAACTACATTTAGTGCTAATTTAAAATGACAAGGGCTATCAATCCTCAGACTCCTCAGCATAACCTAATCACCAGCTGGTGTCAGGCCAACATTTGCTTTCTAGCAAAGTATTGTGGAAATAGATGAATTGCCCTGCTCTCCCGAGCATTCCATATTGTCTGCTTCTGAAATCAGAAAACCAGCCTGAAGGAAGCATCACAACATCTTGTGCCTTTTTCATTATTAATTTTTATTATGTCCTTAGCTACTAATATTTTTGTGTCACTTTCCAAGTTCTATTACTTTTTATATGAATATTAGTTTAGAATCTGTAATTTACTGTTGTAACATCGAAAAGACCCTGAAAGAAAAATAATCTGCCTCTCAAAGGTCTTTTTACCTTAGATATATAAATTTGAAGAAAATAAATAGGCCAAAGTTAATTGCCAGAATAAATGAGAAATTTGAGAATATTATTGTTTTTGGGAAATTAAAAGAAATTTACCTGAGCTAAAAGGCAAATGGTGAGTATGGTAATAGATCTACTCACGAAGAAAAATCTCTGAGCCAAATTAATTATTGTGATGTAATTTATGTTTGGTTTGGTTTTTTTTTTTTCTGTATGGTTACAAACTTTATAGGTTTTGTAGAGCCTTGTATGGTTTTTGTGTCCTCACTTAATACTAATAGTATAGTTCAGTGTAAATTAGTTTGACTTTTTCCATTTCTCTTAAGAAAAATGTGGTGCTGAAGAGGCAACAAAATGCATCTGCCCTTGATTGTCTGGATTTTGGGTTCTGCACAGTAAAAGAGATCTGGTTTGGGATCCCTTCCGAAAATTTCATAAAGTGGCTGCTTTTGAGAAGACAGAGTAGACATCCAACTCTGAGGGAAAGATGAAGTAACTTTTAAAAAAGTTTCTCACACTGGTCATCTAACTTGTCATTTAAAAAAATGTAGGTCTACAAATATAGGTGTACTATGTAGTTCCATTTTTTTTGCTACCAGCTAGAAACCAGCAAAATGATTTTACCTTGTCATAAATAAATGGACTTCTGAGTAGTCCATTGGGAGGTGATGGATGAGTGTTCACCATTCCACTACATTCTCACAAGCTCTCATAATACCACAGCATGGGAATTATTTGTACAGAACACAAACACACATACATATAATAATATCTGTCAACTGCTGCATAAAATCTTCTCAAAGAAATTTGCAGAACATCTTCAGCATGATACTTTCTCAGCATTATAAAATTTCATGCAGTTTAAAAAGCCTGCAATTGCATCTTTGAAACCCAAGACTTACTCCTTCTGGGTGCAGACAACTTAAAAATGATATTTTATTGTAATTACTACCTTTATCCTGTTCCTAGTTCCCTCTGTGCCATTGCTCTCCAGACAGTGGAGCAGTATGGAAAGATCTCTGTGCAGTCAAATCTGGGGTGCTGTGGACTAGGACATTTCTACTACCCCTTGCCTCATTCAGTAGGGAAGTATGCAGCATGTTGTGACTGCTATTTTAGGTATTAGGCCAAAGAGTGTATAAGTTTTCCAACAGAGACATATTCTCCCCTTCCTGCCCCAAAACAGCAGTTCCTACCTTTATTTCACTGATGACTACAGGCATGAATGGAAGTAATAATCCTGTATGTAATGTCTTGAAATCACACCCTGAACTGTGACTGCTAGAGGGTGTGTTGTGAATCATAATATACAGTGTTCTGGAGTCCCTTCATTTAGGTCTTTAATTTATTCCCAGGTGATGGCTCTGAAATGAATTTCTGTATCTTCCTTGCTGGTGCTCTTCATTTTGTAGATCTTTATTGCAGCCTGTCAGAAAAGCTAGGTGTTTAAAAACTTACCTGGAGATCTGATGAAGACATTGAGTTATATTCTTCTGGTGATGCAGGGTCTGTCTGTACAGCATTTAGTTTTGCCACCTTGCAGGCTTTGGATCTTTGCAAGAGTACATTTAGGTCCATATTGGCCAATGTAGTCTGAGAAGCTCTTCAACAGATGGAGGAATTATTCTTCTACAATGTTGCTTTGAAATTTCTAAGGAATCTATTTTTTTGTGATTTTGTTCTTTTTTCTTTTCTTTCCTTAGCATTTTCCTCATTCCTGTCACCTCTCTGCAGGGGAATGAAAACACAGTGCATTTCTCCTTTAGGCAGCTGCGAGCTATTAAAAGAAACAATACAGAATGTCATCAAGGTTGTGTACCTTCAGAGTTACTGTCAACACCTCATGAGCTGTCCAGTGCTTTTCATCCTGATGTCAGTCATAAGTCTCATTCTATGGCAGAGCCACCTGAAATGCCCTCAGGTCAGGCTTGTTCTTAATAAAATTAGGCTCATGCTTTGAAGATGGCCTAAAATACTCATCAATTAAAAAAAAAAATGTCCTTCATATTTTTTATTAGGAATTAACAATTTGTGAATGCAAAAATAAAGCAGTGAGAAACTGGTAAAAAGATTTATCCAAACCAAAGTGATCTTATCCTGCAGATCTCTTCTGCAGCTGTATACATGGATATCTCAAAAGTTGGAGTCTAAAAGAAAAATATAAGTTCCTCTAAAACACTTGTCTATATTCCCATTCACATTGCAGATGTATATTCTTTGAAAACATCAAAAACTGGAGAATTACAGCTCTTCCAGTATCCATACAGTATGCTTATGTCATGTCCGTCACATTCAATTAATTTTAGATACCCTGCTTTGAGAGTCAAAGTGCTTCTGATGGCCTCTTCAGAAACTCAATTTCTTGAATGAATCCTCAAAAAGCCTTATTTTGACTGTTTTTTCCAAGTTTTTTTTTCCCCCCTGTGGTTTTATTTCCCTTCAAAGTTGTTGAAGGTGGAGTTGTCCTCTGTTGTATGTAATGTCTACTGTGTAGAAAAACATCCAGCTCTTGGTGATGGAACAAGAGGTCTTATACACTGACCCTTTTTCAGATTGCAAAGCTAAAGCCTATGGGACATTTAGCGTTAGCAATTCAGCCTGTGATTCCTCCTCAGGACAATCTCCCTGTGACTGACAGCCACTGTGGACTCCAGCTTCTTCTCTTCCAGTGGACCCTGGGAGGCAGGTCAGCTTTTTGGAAGTGTTCTTTCTGGCATTTTTTTCCCCAGTTATGGGGACTGTATGGAAAGATCTGAGGTCAACCTTCTTTTTTTGAGTTCACAAGGCTGAGCATTTGTTTGGATCATTATCCTTATTAGACTGAGGATTTTCCTGTCTATTCTCTCTGCTCCTAGGGAAACTGAGCCAGACCATCCATCATCCCCAGTGCCTTCCAAGGACAAGGCCATTTTTGTTAAATACTAAATGCAAAAGACAATTTTGAAGGCTTCTGAATTTGCAAGACTTGATGAAAGAGTCACCCAATCCCTTCAGATTGCTTTAGGGAATATTAGAACAGGACTGTTCCACTGCCCCAGGAATTCTCTTCATCATCCCCTGGCTAGGATACCATGGCAGCTCTGAGCAGTTAATGAGGCCATAAGGAATTCAATTCACAGGCTCAGTATTTAGAATTAAGCAGCTCCATGATTATCACATGAAATTAGAAGTATTAATTTATTCATCTCTTAGAAAAGTAGACCTAGACTGTGGTAAAGGCCTTTGTTTAAAAAAGACAGGTTTTTGCTGTCATTTCTTGCAGCTTTGTTAAATAAATATTCTTCCAGATATGAAATTTTAAATGTGTCTTGCAGACACACTTTTTTTTGCACTAACTTATAAATGGTTGGGTTGTTGGTTTGGGTTTTTTTTTATCGTGTTTTTTTAAATGGCTTTTGCTGTTGTGGTTGGTTTTGGTTTGGTTTGGTTTTTTTTGGGCGGGGGGGATGAGGCTCATTTTTTGTATTCCCCATTTTTGCATCCAGCAAAAGAGTGCAGAAGGGTGCACTTACTAAAACCAGTGATGGAGAGTGATCTGTCTTCCTCCTGGTTCTCTACTGCTTTGTAGGAAATAGACACTTGCTAGTGCCAGTAGTTTTCAGTCACACCCTGATATACCAAGAATCAGGACCAGATTTGGCAATAGAGAGGCTAGGATGAGCTGTTGTTTCTGCCCTAATCATATCATATCACTCAAAGATTTTAGCCTTTTGTAATCTGTCACTCCTCCCAGTAGCTGGTCTTCACAGGAGCCAGTTTAGCTCAGAATTTTCCCTGGTTGTTTCTTCAAGGAAGCACAAGGAGAATAAGAGAAAAACACATTGCATATGTGAAGCTCCAGACGGGGAATATCCTCTGTGCCTGGGATCTGGAAATGCAGTCTGTTTAAAAAAGGGTAGAAAAAATCACCCAAGTTTTTTAGTGGTGCAATATTGCTCACGTTTCGCTCTCCATAAAGCAAATGTGCTGTTGCCACAGCCAGCATGGTATTCTGGGGTGGGAGTCAGGCTCTTGCTGCAGTTGGGCTGGCAGCCTTGCAAGGTTGACCTCAGGCAATGCCCAGTGTGAGCTGGGCACACAGAGCAGGTGCTCTCTGGTGCCTGTGCTGTACAAGCCATGCAGCGAAGCAGAGCACTCGCATCTTTTTGTGTTGTCAGCACAGCACTTCACCCCAGCACCGCTCACTCTCGCTACAGGATTATAACAAAAAAGAAATTAAATTGGAGACCATTAAGCCTGTTTATTCTCTGCTGCAAATATTTTTACCACGTAGTTTTGTGTGCAGGAAGTGCTGTAAACTTCAGCATTGCTGCTGGCTCCTTTGTAATCACTCTGCTGATTATGAATTGCTGCCTTTTGGCAGTCGCTGCTTTCATGGTTATGGTTTCTGCTGGTGGGAGGGTAATAGAGTGGAAAAAAAATGGGAAAAATTGCGCAGGCCACAAAGACCTCAGAACAATTAATGTCCTTTAGCAAAGTGCAGTAGGGCACAAAATAAACTAGACAAGTCCGAGGCTTGTGGCAACTCTATTTCTATTTTCTCCCTCCTGCAAAAGCTTTATCTAAAGAGATACTTCTGAAGAAATTAGACCGACCAGTTGGGACTTGATCACGGTATATCAGAAGAAACTATGTAGCCTGAGAGCTGGATTACAGACATCACAGCAAAAGTTTGTTCAAAAAAAGAAAGAGAAAATAATTAAACTGTAAGGTAAAACAAAAATCACCCCTTTCCATTGTATGTAAAACAGTGATATGAGGAAAAAAAGCAACAAACAAAACAAAAGAAAACATCAATAAGAAATCCCTGTGGTTATACGATAGCTAATGTGTTTTATTTAGTTTTATGGGATTATGTAAAACTTCATATAGTAAATGTATTATAGGATTTGGTGTGTTAGCATTTTCAATATGAAGTCATATTTTTCAAAGTTTATAACCTGACTCTTAGGCTTTTAGGTGTGGAAGTTTTGGAGCTTACTGTACCTCAGCTTAGCCTGAGGCACTAAACCCCTTGCTCCTTGTAAAACTGGACGCTTACCAGTCTGGCACTGATGTGGTGGGGAGCAGGATGCTGTGGGGCTTCTGGGAATCTCTTAGTTGCAGAAGGGAGCATGGACCTTGTTGATTTATTTTAAAAGAGCTGAATATTTGGTGTAGAAGAGGGCACGTACATACGGAAAATTCTACACAATGAATTTCACACCCGTTGTGGAGCTAAGTTAATTCTTTGTTAGACTGCTGACAGCAGCTAACTCAAGGCATTGCTCAGTAGTACCATCTTTCTTTTGCTCTTTTGATCTGTTTCAGGTTAGCTTTCCTCATCTGGGAAAGCACGCAAAAACCCAAGCATTTTGGTTTGGAATTTGTGTACTCTTTGGGTTGTTGTTGGCTTTCCCCTTGCACTTCCCCTCTTGTTTGATCAAAAACATGTTTAAAAAATACTTTTTGTTTAGCTGTTCTCCATCCTTCCTTCAGTGTAAGACCTTGTAGAAATCTGTCACTATCAAACTCATGTTTGTATCCTCTTGTATCTTCTCTTCAACTCATCCTGCTCTTTTTCCTTTCTCCTTATTTAGTCCAGTGACAGAAAGATTCTAAAATATTTTACTAATTATTCCTGTGAAACTAGCATTTCTTGCTTGGATGAGGGTGCTGCCAAACTGATCTAATTTGTTCACATTCATGTGTCTCACTAGACTGTAATGGGGCATCTGACAAGACTAGATTCAGATTCCAGGTCTTCACATCTGTCCTTGCACAGTCCCTTAGTTCTTCCCAGGATGATATAGATTTGAAAACTGGAGTGCCTTGGCCAGCACACACCCTGTGCCTGCTTCTTAACCTCCAGTGCTAACTAAAGCTATTCTAGGGGGTGGCCATTTTCAAGTTTTCACTTGTGCACATAGTCCATGTGAAGCCAATGTGCTATGGAGTGAGCACTAGTAGCTGATAAATCAGTGTTGATGATCACAGTGGATCTTATTAGAAATAAGCATGGTATGATGGGATCCAAACTTGGCTTCTTTAAAAGTGGGAAATCCAAGATAATGCCTCACCCCTATCCTTGTCTCAACATTTTTGTGAAGGGTCAGATTAAAAGGCAAATTTTGCTCACAGAATTGCTTTTAAGTGCCTATTCTCATTCTCCAGTCTCAGTTCTTCAGGAAAATATGTCTGAGCAGATGGCTTTGACTATAGCATGGGCTATGTACCACATAAGAGTACCCTGGCAAATATAGTTAGGTATCTGTCTGATATGGATGACAAGAGACAGTGAAATATGTGAGTGTGAAGCTGAAGTGTGGTTACTTCTAAATGCTGAATTAGCTCCGGTTCCATTTTTGTTTCAACAGTTGTTACTTTCTGTAGGGAGCGTTATGCATCTGCAGTTAGCAAGATGAACTTGACTTTTAATTTTACCACGCTAGCAGGATGAGTGGCCTTCAGCTTGCTGTAGAGACTGTCACAGCAGAAAGGGGTGAGATGTTTTGGAGATGGAGCAGAGGAGTCAGAGTCTGGGGAGTGAGGAGAATGCCATGATAAAACATAGTGGCTGGTGATTTGTATGCCTGGAAAACCAATTCATCTCAGTGGTACCTGGTAGAATAGTTAAGACAGTGTTGCTATCTCTGGTTTCTCCTGAAGAGGAAACAGAAGTGGGGTGCTGACATGATCCTGTGAATAATTGCAGTAATTAGGTGTCAGCATGGGGAAATGAATCCTTCCTGCCCCTGCTTGTTTAATCTCTCCATCAGGCTGGCATGTCATACAATAGCTGAAGAGGCAATACACTTGCTAGTCAGAGTGCTTGGACTATTGTTTGAGAATCATTACAACATCTAATTTTCCTTTGTAATCTTAATTCCTCTGAGACTTCTTTATGGGGTTTTTTTTGGTTTAATGAGGAATAAACCATTTTTCTTTGAGAAAAGTCTCACATGAAGAAATGGGTTTATACTACATCTGAAAGGCGTTGAGGCTTGTTGGTCTGATAGCCTGTAGAAACAAGACCTATAGCAGGGATCATTAGTCAGGTCGTGTGTGACTATTAGCTCCTGCATGGAGTTGTGTGGCTGCCTGTGTCTCAGCTGTGGTGAAGATCAAGAGGCCTAAAATGAGACCACTTGTCTAAAAGCTTGACTTAAACTCTTGTGGGAGATCTACAACTACATTCTCAAATCTGCTTTAGTATTCCCGGGAAGCTGCTGAAAAAATAATCCAAAATCTTGGCAAAGCTAAATACTCATAGCCCTATGAGAATAAGAGGTTTTTTTATGTTTGTTTGTTGCCATTTGTCATTAGTTAATTCTCTCATCCAGTGTGTTTGGGAGCCAGAATAACATTGTGAAGATGGGGTTACTAGGCCATAGAGCCTGAAAAATAGTAAGCAGCTAAAGTAATGTGTGAACCATCTGAGCAACTGGATATGGTTTCTCTAGATAATGAATGACCAATACATCTTCAAGAACTGGGATGGACTCATGAATGATTTGCATAAGGAAAGGAGATGACATTTGTCAGCTTCCACTGTCTGTTTGCTAAAACATCTCATTTGTGAAGCAAATATCTTTCTCCATTGCTATCACTTGCAAAACAGAAGGAGGTCCCTTTACAAATATCAGTGTCAGCTCTTTGCTCTTCTTCCTGTCCATCCTCAAAAGTTGTTTTTGAGATTTCTACAAAATATCCTCAAGACTTAAGCTTATTAAAATCACCAGTGTTGTTTTTTTCTCCATTTTACATGCCTTTCCTTAACTAACTGTTGTCCCCTGGTTTATGCTGAGATTGGAAAATACTAGGAACAATAGGCTGCAGTTCCATGAGTAGGACTCATTAATTACTATAGCTGTTATTTTATAACTTATTCTCCCTAAGATAACTGAGTCATTTCTAGACACCTTGCTCTAAAAGCAAGGATATGTTATCTTTCTGTCACTGCTTCTCTTGTAAACTCCATGATCCTATTTCCAACATGAAAGCGATTATCAGACAGTGTCTGTTTGTGTGTGTACCTTATAACAGAAATATTTTCTCAGGGAGCTATGGTGTTTCAGTTGCCATTGCAAACATGTCAGAGTAGTATGTGAAGCTGAGCTGACACAGTGCAGAAGCTTTATTGGCCATTACTCCTGAGACACACGTGCTGGACATTTAATTAGTAACATAGACAGTTATACTGTGGACTTGGAGACAGCAGGAGATTTATCTGTGATTCCTTAGGAGAACAACCTTTTTTCTTCCTAGTGTGGTGATACTATGCTATGACACTATGGTCAAAGTTGAGGTGGCATGTAAGGGAGACATGAGCTAATAACCCTGTAACTGGAGATGGGTGAAGGATTCCTTTACATAGAGGGTCAAATCCTGCAACTTGTCTATGGGGATTGTGTTTCTATTGCTGCTTGGGCAAAGGCTTGCTGTAGGGAAAACATCCCAGTAAAAACTGGGTAGACAGGAAGGCCTTTGTCTCTCATCCAGGTGATTCCCCATGCTGTTTTTCTTCCCCAGAGGAAGCTGATGTGGTCATCCTAGTGGAAGACTTGCCTTCTTTCCTGGTCCCCATGGGCCCAGGTGTGAACCAGGGTGAGAAAGTGAACAGGCAGAGGGGATGGGAGAAGGCTGGATAGGTGTGAACACACCCTGCTGCCTGCACCAAGGTATCCTTTGCCCAGATGTGGGCAGATATGGACATGTCCATCCTGTAGACGAGTTGGCAGGTACCCTGGGGATGACAGTGACACAGAGTAGGGACAGGGAGGCTGTCTGTGGGTTGTGCTCCCCTTGTACTGCTTCCACAGCTTGCCTGGGAGGAGCAAGTCTCCAGCCCTTTCCCAGCACTGCAGGATCCTTGGGGACCTATTTCTTTCTTCCAAAGAGGCTCTTGGTCTAGATTTTGCCTTGCAAAGGTTGAGGATAGGACCAGCTACATTTATAAAGCGGCTCCTGTGCGTGCAGAATGACTCCTGCCACTATTTCAGCAGGAGGAGATTTAAGCTGCAAAGGCATAATGAATTTTGATGCATGTTCTGTGCAGTGTCAGACTGTTTAATTTCAAGAGACTGAAGTCACTAGACTGTTGTTTCATGTTTCTGTCTGATTGAAATGTTAAAGAACTGCTCTTTCTGCTGTGTATTTAGTCTGGACATTCCAATCTTTGAACTCTCACCAGTGCTGTGAGTAATATTATCCACACACACTCACTCTATTGTTAGAGTAAAATCTCTACATCCGATTTTTTTTTTCTTTTAAATCAAAGGACCAGCATGATGTATACACAGGAAGAAAAGAAAAGAGAATAGAAGGAACCTCAGCCCATTCCACCAGTGCTTTGGCAAGGAAGGAGGAAGCTTTCATTAGACTCACCATTATTTTCAGTTTTAATCACCTCTGTTCTTTTCATATTAAAAAAGAAATTTTGATCAAGGGTCTAGAAGATCCAGAAGTGCCTTCTGGGGTTATCTGAACTAGTCACCTGTTTGGAAAAGACAGCCTTTCGCCATCAGACAGATATGCATTTTCAATAATTAACTATTTTTAGCGTGGCATAAGTGAAAAATTAATAAGCCCCAGCAGCAAATAAGCACTGCAGTGTGGGTAGAGAAGAAAATACAGTCCACAGCTCAACCTCCTGCTTTGAAAGTTCAGCTCCCTTTCTTCTCCTCTGCCTCCCCTGCTGCAATCCCTGAAGGGTGACCTCCCTCTTTAATAGACCCACATTTACACCAAGAGGTTGCCATTTCCCAGCTAGTCCAAGCATTAATGATATTCATCATCTCATTTCAGCACCTCGCGTAATTTCAGTCCTGAGAAATACTCTCTCTCTCTCTCCTTTTTTTTTTTTTTTTTTTTTCCACCCATCCAAAGACTTCCTACAAACTCTGGGCACTCCTCGGGGAGCTCCCCAACCTGTCCCTTCCCTTTGCTGGAGCTGGCAGTGAGCGACAGGGTTGAGCAAGAAGTGAGTGAGGTCTGTCAAACAGCATTGTCCTGGGCATGTGGACATTGCAGCTGAGGTGGCACAGGAGGAAGGATGGAGTGTTAAGAGAGTGTCTTCCTGATGGTAGAGGAGTCAGGAGCACTGAAAGCAGCCCTAGCACCCCTCTCAGGTCTGTTCCTGACTTCCCACTGCTGCAGTGTAAGACAAAGCTGGTCTGAGAAGTTAGGTAAGAGCTCCTCACTTACAAACCACATTACCATCAAGGTGGTGAGTGGATGATGTGGGGAGCCAGGGCAGCACCTGGGCCATTTAATTTCACTTTCTGCCTGCTGTTGACACTGCCATCTCTGAGCGTGGGGTACCAAACTCTGCAGCATATGGACTGTTCTTGAATTTTAGCCTAATTTTCAAGCAAGTGTAAACCAGTGAGAGTTCCGGATAAATGGAGGAGACAGGTATGCAGCTCATCTCCAATCTATAATTACATGTTTATAAATGTTTTTTTCAATACCACAGTATTTTTTTCCTTTGCCAGGATGAATCAATTACTTGTTTACTGATTTTTTTTCTATGGAATTTAGCTGGATTGCTGGGATAGGTTCACTATAACAGCATGTTTTTAAACATTATGAAAATGCCAGTCCTTTTCTTACTTGAAATACCTTAACACAGAACACTGGATACAAAATTGGTCTAATGAGGTATCAGAGAGGGTTGGCTCAAGCTGTAAAGAGTTGCAGTGTGCAGTATGTGCAGCATGCTGTGAGAGCAGAATGAACAGTGCCAGTGGTTAGGCAGCTGCACCTCCTTTTGCAGCAAATTGTCCAGCCTGCCTTGAGCTTGGCCTGCAGATGTTTCCTAAATGTTGGGCATGTTCTAAAACAGCAATTTATCTATTTGCCATTCTTTTAAATGGAATTGACTATTCCAAAAATTGAATATTTTGATTAAATCAAGAAATGCATGGTCTCATTTCTGTCTGTCAGTCATCAGTTTAAAAGGCCCAATGACCACCAAAGTACCAGTAATGAGGGAAGAACCAGTGGAGTGAAGCACGAGCACTTGAAGATGGAGCACAGAGTTAAAGCATTGAGTGGAATAGTGAAAGGACATTTTCTTCAGTCAAGACCCTCACAAACTAGAAATGCTGTAATGTCACTCATGGGTCCCTCTGTATAAAAAAGAGAACATAGCCAGAAATCCACAGAAGTAATTATATTATCACTCAAATTAGAGAATAAGGAAATAGTATGGGCACAGTTGATGGATTATACAAAGACTAAATATCCCAAATAAATTAGCTTTTTTTAATATAATCAATTTAATGACTACATCCAGGTTAATAGGTGGAAAATGACCTAAAGGTTTGATTTGATGACTGTTACTGACTTCAGAACAGTCCTGACATGAAAGGTTTTTATGTCTAAAGTTGGGACAAAATACTACGGCAGGTGTAATCACCTGACTGACAGATGTCAGTCATGAAAAGCCTCAGGCGTATCAATGAAGGGATATTTGAGACGATGGATTGTGAACCACTTCCATTTTCCTTTCATTTTTCAGTTGTCCAACTGTGCCTCCCCACCATAGACAATGCAATATTTTTTCCTTTGCAAAGATAATCAATTACTTCTTTACTGGTAGTTTTACTAAGGAATTTAGCTAGATTGCTGAGATAGGTTCAGTATAATGGCATGTTTTTAAACATTATGAAAATGCCAGTCCTTTTCTTATTTGCAGTGTCTTAACACAGAAGGCAAAACATCAATTCTTATTTATAGGCTTGGATAACTGGTGTAGTACTTATATATTGGTCACAAGTGTGAAAGGAAACCTAGAAGGGATTATGAGAGAGAGAGAGAAAATCAAGATTTTATTTTGAAGCTGCTGATGCTTGAGCTTCATATTTTCAATTAAAAATGATGGTAAAGTACATAGCATGTCAAGTTAGCACAAGTGGAACCTTAAATGAAGTATTAATTATTTGTAAAACATTCTGTAGGTACAGCTTGCCTTGCAATAGGTTAAGTACATCTTTGTGCTATGCTTGCTGAGTGGAAACTCTTACATTTTTTCTGCAGAAGAAGGAGATGACATTGGTTATTTTCTGTTTGAAAATGTATTTATGGTTAGACCCTGGAGTATTTGAAACCATCGATATGAGGTGCTGACAGTATAGTTCAATGCTTCTTACTAACTGAACTGACCTTTTTTGTACCAAGAAGTGAAATCCTTATGGGACAAAAACTTTAGTACCTGACTGCTAATAGTAGGATTCAATTACCCAAGGAGTGAGCTGAAAAAAAAGAGTACAGCACTTGAATATTTTTGAGGCTTCTCTAGACAGGGGGAAGACAAATCACATACCTACTGATAATATAATATTCTTTGTATGAATTTTGAATGCAGATATAAATTGCCTGTTTCACAGCCAGACCTGCACTGGTGATTTCACTTCAGTGTACGTAATCCAGAGTGCGGATTTGTACTTAATAATAAATCTGGGCAAACAAACTTTGCACAGCCTCTTCCTTCATGATTGCGAGGTACAAAAATAGAACGCAAGACAAATATATTTCTTGAAAGGAAAGGGTTCACACACAGGAAAAATCCTATCAAAGGCCACCCCTCAAGTTCACCTCACACTAAAAACCAACATCCTACAGAAAGCTGCCTCCCCAATATCACATTCCTTCCCTACAAGCCATTCTATTCTCCCTGGCTTGGTGAGATGTATAGCAGCAACACGCAGAGCTCACATCAACAAAGTAAATGTTCCCTCTTGTGCCTGGAAATTGGATGCACCATTGTCATCACCAGAAGAGAGCTATGATACTGACACATGAAAGTGCCTCTGACAGCCTGGGGAAATTGCTTTATTTCTTCTTGCAGAAGAAGATTTGCAATCCAGGGTAACAAATTATTCTTTTCTCTAGTTGTTTGCGTTATGGGACCCCAGACCAGGATCAGGGCTCCTTCATGGTACACACTGTGAAGACATGCAAGGAAGAGAGCAGTTGGCACCCCAGAGAGCCTGGAATCTGCATAACAGGCAGGAGCTACTGGGTGGAAGGCAGCTGGGCTGAAAGACTACAATAACGATAAAATGGGTATACATAGCATCCTTCTCATTAAAAGATGGGGGTAATTTGAGGGCATCATGGTGGAGGTAGCTTGAAGGAAGAATTTAAATGAGGTTAAGAAGCCAGCTATACAACAGGGACGTTTTGCAGCCATGGTTTGGGCTGAGAGGCATCTGGGATGTGCTTAAGGGAGAGGGAGAAGCAGGTACTGAGGCAGGGATAGGAAGGCTGATGGCAGGTGATAACAGTCTGCTGAACACAGCCTTCATTAGTGCATCTCAAGCCACTGGAAAAATTCATTTGTCATCGTGATGGGTTAGTCTAGGTCACACTTTTGGGTTTTTTTGAGGGGAATTTCAAATGTTCCTAAAAAAATGTACTGGGAGGTAGGCAACATTTCTGGCACTAGTGCTCTTGGGGTAGATGAACATAACCTTTGATGCTGCTTCTTGATTTATGGAGTAACCAAGTAGCAATAACCAAGGAAATGTGATGTTTTCAATCTGATGAGTCTCCCAAGATCCTTAAGATCCAGCTGGACAGCTGCCACTCAAGGACAGGAGATGGGGAAGGATTTTGGGTATACAAAGGCAAACATACGCAACCACTCTGCAGACCAGAGCTTACAAATCTCATGACAAAAATAAGGTCTGAAAACGGACTCAGGTTGCATTCTGGGATAGCTGAGAGCTCTGTCGCAAATCTTCAACTTCTGAACAGATTACTGTATTGCTAGAAACCTCCCTTAATGGTGCTATTTATCCCTCATTTATCAAACTAGCAACACAATTTTTTTTTTTTTCTCCACTGGCTTTACTGGATGCTGTTCATGGACTGACATTTATAGACTAGTTTTTGATGCTGAATTGTGCTAAAAAGTGTGGACAGGTATTGTAATATAGGGCTAAAACAGCAGGGCTCTCATTTATTAAAAAAGCCTTCAAGAATGTGCAGTCCCCATAATCTCGGAATAAATTATTTGCAGTATGAGGCCGTAGACTAAAATACGAGTGGACAGGTTAATGGCTATTTGTAACTTGGACAATAGTTTGTGAACAGTCATTGGGGTTGAAATTTGCTCTGCATTTCACTCTGGTGTGCACCTGACAGAGCTGTGATGCAGTTAGCAGGGAAGGTGTATTTGTAAGAAAGCAAAATTTAACTCCAGAGATGTATCTTTGTGTCCAGGAGAATGCTGCATTAAGTTCTTTAAAGCCTCTCTGCAACTTTAAAATCTTAACTCTTATTTCAGAAGTGGCTTGAGCACTTAACTGAGAGTATTTTCCAAAGCATCTAAGTAGTTTAAAGACTTAACCTCCTCAGAAGTCAGTTGCAACCCAATATGCAGCTAAATAGCTAGATAGTATTGCTTAGCCACCATTTTGATTTTGAAAGTCAGTGAAGTTTGTGTTTCTAGAAACTGGTGCCACTTTTCAGGGTGGATTTGAGTTTTATAGTAAATGAAAGTATATGTTAAAGGACAACTCAGATTTGTCTGCTTGTCCAAAGGGAGAGATACCAGAGGTATTTTTATATCTTTACTGCCCTTTATGTGACCAGAGAGCTGTACCTTGCCAGACAGTGCCATTTCCCATCACAAGGGCAGACAGTCTGTGGTGTGGCATTATGTAGAGCTGAGCTGGGGACCCCCTGGTACTGGCTGAGGTCTCAAGGCAGAGCAGACCTCCCCATTGGCATGTCTGGGTTTTTGCCTCTTGTCTACAATAGCAACTTTCTGGTTCAGCAGATTGATGTGTCTGTACTGAAGGGGAGTGGGAAATGTTTGCAAACCACTGATTTGTTTGGTTTTCTTTTAATCCATGCTGGTTGGTGAGTCCAGGTTGCAGAGAAACTGCTGGTGTTAATGTTCAGCGATGCTCCTCCCGTTTCTAGCATCAAAGACCTGAGCAGGCACCAGTCCAGTGATGAAGAGATGCTTGGTGTAGCAACTGGGAGAAGCAGTAGTTTTATGTACAAAGGCAACATTCATAAATCAACTCTCATCTTCCTAAAATACTTTTTATCCTGTGCCAGGAAAGCCAGTGGGTGCTGGGTGCATGAGCATGTGTGTGCTGACTGTGGGTGGGGGAATGGGACTGGAGGTTTGTTTACTACAGTTTTACTTCATTAATATTTTAGTCTCAGGTGCAGAACTTGGAGAGTCTCACTGAAATAGCAAACAGCCCTGATTGTGGTGTTTGTGACAGTGCCATGGGGCATTTGCATTATTTATCCCAGGCTGCACTACCCATACAGCTTTCAGGGAATATTTTCAGACAGAATCGCTAATTAGCACATATGTGGAATCTTCTCAAAGCAGTTGGGAACTCTCCTCATTACTTTTTAATTTTTTCTATTTGCTGAACGTATGTCAAAGATGAAAATGGAGAATGATGGTTTGAAGGAATTTTGCATATTAAATAGTCCAAATAAAAAGAGTGGAATCTTCTATCTGGACGTTGAGAGGGCCCATGAGCATCTCTAATCCAGCAAGAACATGCAATGTTACTTCTGGGCTCTCACTTGATGGCCCAAAGCTGGTGAGGGCAGCAAAGGCCTCTGGTCACTGTCCTGAAATCTTGCAGGTCATTGCTTGCTGGCATTTAAAAATCACCCACCTTCATTTTGGATGTTGCTCCTGATTACTTGTCTGTTCTCAGATATAAGACATGCTAAGCATTTTCCATCTTCAGATGAAAGATACTTTATATGTGTGCATATCCATTTAAAAAAAATATTTTAACTTTAATAATGTATTTAAGGAAAACCTTATGTTAGTACACTGATAAAAGTGGTTTAAAAATGCTTTTTATAAAGTAAAAAAAACCCAACTATCAAATTGTTCTCCAACCCACCTCTCTCATTGTATATTGTCAGGCTGCTCCTGATTGATTTTGTTATTTTTTACTATTTTCTTGTTTTAGTAAATGCTCTAAATTTTCACCCTGATTTCTCAATCACACATTTTATGTGTTCATTAAATGATTTATCTGAATTTACAGAAGTGGTAATGAGAGCAAACTGCTTCCTCTACACTCGTGCATTGCAAAAGATTGATTTAAGGAACAGCTTTTCTAAGTTAAGACTCAACTTAGCAGCAACATTAATGTTTAAATGTTATTTACTCCAGATTTAAATATAACACAAACCCCTTCAGTCTGATATCCTAGGCACCCTGTTTTAGAAACTAAAAGCAGACCAGTGGGATGATGAACTCCCCCAAACATTAGCACACCTGTCACATTGCAGTCAGCTGGAAGGCAGAGTGCAAAGCAGAAAATACTGCTCCTTTTGTTCTTGCCTATGGAAAACAAAAGACAAAATTCCCCATCTCCTGCCACAATTCACTCCATCCTCCCAAATGCCTGTTCAGATTGTCCAGCCCCAGTGATGTCCAAAAAGAAGAAAAGGGAAGGAAATCAGTGTCAAAACAGAAGGCTTGGAGATGGGTAAAAGATGGAGGTTGTCTTGCTGAAGAAAACTTTTCAGTGGGAAAGCTAAATTATGCAATTTCAACACCCCCCCTCCAAATATCTCAGTGTCTTGTGTTACGGTTTTAGCTCAGTCCTTCATCTATTTTAAGGTCTTGACTTTCTGAGCAGAGCATAGGATGCCCCATAGCTTCTCTTTGTCTGGAGCCATGGCAGGACCGCCTGGGGACGGCTCTGGCCGCAGTGCATCATGGAAAGCCTGGTCTTGTGAGGGAAGTCAGCCTCTGCAGGTCAAGAAGGTCAGGAAGTGTCTGGCTGGGAATCAGGTATCACAGCAGCATTGCTGCATCAAATCTGCTTTGATTGTGATTTATGCTTGCTCCAAGATTTAAAAAAAAATATCAGCGAAAACCCTTGGAAATTGAAGCATGCACTGTTTCAATGAAACCCTCAAATAACCGTGGGGGGGGGGGGGGGGGGAAGCTGGTCCTTTAACAAAAAGATCCTTTTCTGTGAAAAATTCCATTTTCTGCCTAAAAAGCAGCTTTCCTGGAGAATTTTGGCACCTCTACAAAGGATCGCTAATGGTGAGAATTACTGGTGGCTCTCTGTCTCTTCAACTCTGACAGATCTGGCTTATTCATCTCTTCCTGCGTCAACTAGAACAGGTTGGCATAAGGCAGTGTCAAAGTTATTCCGCTTCCAGCAAGAGCCTTGCAGAATAAAAGAATCACTGATGTTTGTGGTGTTGTGGTCTGTCCTCAAGAAATGGGCTGGGCCAGTGGTCAGGTAGTCACACAGTGTCAGTCACCAAGGCAATGAAATGGGAAAGGAATTGTAACACTTGACATAAACTCTTGAATTTTAAATTTAGACACCCCCTGAAATACAGCTGAGCCAATTCAGGTGACCTCAATCAGGAAAGGGAAGTAAATGTCAGAGATAATTTAGTAAATCAGCAAAATATTTGTAATTGGCACCCGTGAGCAACTCTGCAGCCCTGCTAAAAGAAGTCTGGAATACTCCTAGTGTGGATTTTGGAAGAATGAGGATATTGCTGCTAAAGGTGAAAGTCTGTTTTATTTTTTCACCCTTGTCATCTACTCTCTGTGCTGCCAACCTCCCCTTCAGTTGCCACAGTGCATAAATTACAGTTCAGATCACACAACCATCCATCATCAAATCACCCTATGAAAGTGCTACTAAAGTATGTTGCCAGTTCTCCCGGTTGACACTCTTTTTGTGATTGACACATATCTAACTTAGACCGTCGCTTGTGTCACTGCTGAATTTGGCCCTGAAACTTCTCCAGGAGCTGTGCACATAAAGTCAATCTGAAAGTTTCCTGTAAATCAGCTTCCTTTTATTGTCGTTTTTGCTTTCCCTTTCTTTTATTTGCCCCCAAGTATTAGGGCAGTTCATTGGCTCCTTTCTAGCTCAGTCCTTACCCAGCCAAGGTAGAAAATGGGTTAGATACCTCAAACTGGCTAATTGTTATAATAAATACTTAGCTGCTGCCTGTCATTGCAGTCCCTGGAAGGTAGCCAGTACATAAAATGGACATACCTTGATGACATACCTTGGTAGTAAGCCAGTGTCCAGCTTCCACAAGCACATGGACAATTTGTATAAATATATGTATTTGCCACACAATCCATGAACAGTCTTTCATACATTAAAATCTCCAGATTGCTCTTTTGGCTTACAGTTGATGAATCTGAATGAATAATCATGAGAGCTTTTGATGGGCACATGGTTGTGCTTTTTCCACATGCAAGTGCACCTAAGCTGTGTTAAAACCTGACTCTGAGTTTTCTGCAATTGATTTATTTTTTTATTTTTTTTTTTTGCCAGTGTGCTTCTGAGATGAAATATAAAATAATAAAATCTGGAACGGATTTTGATGGAACTGCTAAGAATATGGGATGTGTGTATATATGTCTGCATATATACATATACAAAAGCAAAAACTATCATGAATGAAAGGGTCTAACAAAATGAAAATTGATTAAAATTATTGAATTTTCTTAAATAGTGTGAGTCTGTTGTGCTGTGTTTGAAATGATATACATTATGTCTGTTTTTCTCTTTCAGTCACTCCGAACTGCTGTAAACTAACTGCTAGGTAAGGTCTGCTAATTGTGAACCATTTGATTGCTGTTGTTTGTGTAGCATCTGTTCCAGAGCAAGTTTAATTATTTTTGTGTGTTAAATTCATGTAGGTTACTTGAGAATTGCCTTAACTAAGTCTTCAAATTGCAGCTATTGCAGAATTCATTATCTTGATTATCATTAGAGATGGGCAGAGGAGATTATTCATCACACTTTATTTTGAAAGCTTGAAGTACAGCTCAAAATTCTGGTTTCAGCCTTGCGTGGACATTGCTGTTCCATTGCCAAGCCCCAACACATAGCTGACATCATCCTGAAAGGCTGCAGACTTTTCTCCCAAATCAGGTAAGGCGTTTGAACTGTACCCGAGCATTTGTTAGCCTGGGAGCACTCTGGTTATTTTCTCTACTGATGTCAGAGTGTCTCAGGTGTGTTCAGTGAGTCAAACAGAACAGAAAACCCCAAGAAAGCCCATGTTGAGCTGCATAGTGGTAAGTGGGCTGCACCCAGCTGTGCTGTGTCTATTCCTACATTTCAATAGGGTATTTAAAAGCAGAAAATACCAGGCAGTATTTTTCTACCTAAAAAAACAACCAACCCCAACAAAAACAACAACAACTGATGTTTTCTCTTCTGATCATTAAATTGGTAGGAGTATGAATTTACCTGGCTTTGTACTTGGGTGGCTGATCTACCCTTTCCTAAATTCCAGTGGGCTCTAACTTTCAGTAGCCTGTGGCTTTGGGGTGGCAAACTGTACTTACTATCCAGTCCTATACTTTATACATCAGGAACTGAATTTCAGTGGGGTTTCCCTTATTTCAGATTTTGATTACTTTGAAGTTGCTCTTGTGAGGTATTTTCAGCTTTTTTTTTTTACCACTGTAAGAGCTAGAAATACTCTTTTAGTTAGAACCAGAGCTTTTAACATTAAAAAAATCACCTGACTCTAGCAAGTGGGAGCTCTCATTACAGTGCACAAATGCATGGCTTGCAGTGAGAATGGACAGTGCTGGTTCTTAGCATGGTCCTTAGCTCTGACTTTGACTCCTGAGCTGGTAATGCATCATGGCAATGTCAGCCAGTAGCTCAGACATCCCTGGCACATGCTTGTTATCAGTGGGATTGCATTATAAAATAAGGGATAACTTATTTTTAAAAGAGATATTTAAAGCAGTGTATTTAGCCCTTCAAAACTGGAGAATAGTGTATGAAGAAGTGGAAGAAAATGCATGCTGTGCAAGTACTTCTTATCCTGCAAATAAATAATCATGTACAGATTTTAGGATACAGACTTAAGTGAAAGGCTTAGCTGAAGTTTTTGAGAAATTTTTCAACTCTTATTGGAATTTGAACTGCTCCTCTGCCATCGAAATCAATGAACAGGACGACTAGAACTCCTCCCAATCCTTAAAAAATGCACTAACTCCTTAGTGATTCTCAGCCATCTTGAAATACAATTCCTTTAGAAAGACAGATTCAAAAAATTGTGTAAGATTGCCAGTAGACTGGTTGACTCACTTCAATTAACAGTTTTTTATTATATTAATTAATGTCTCTAATTAAAATTGTTCCTGTTGGCATCAGTTGGTATCAGGCATGTAACTAAAGTCACATTTCCCCGAGGGTGTACATGGCTAGTGTAAGTTGCCTGAGGGCTTTTGACTATAAAATTTCAACCAACATCAAGCAAGAAAAGCTAAGGTATGTTGGTGAATCCCAAATCAGGACAGATGTTTCTTCACAATGATGTGCAAGCCCCGATATTCCCACGGAAACAGTTCTGAATTTAATATTTTCATGTAGTGAGTTCAACTACATAACCAAAGTTATATAATCTTGTGCATGTTCATGAGCACATGTGGCTGTGGGTGTATGCTAACAGGCTTAGGCAGTTATTCTCATAGTAAGGTTGCCTGTGTTTTTATGTGCATGGATGTCTGTTTATTTACGTGATGAAGAATTTATATTTCTCTTCTGTTCTTCCATCTGTTTTGTTTCTTGAGAGAGCAAAAAAAGGCAAAACCTCATTTAGTGATAAATACTCAAAATAATGTTGAGGTCTTTAAAGACAGCCTTTGGGTTTCTCCAGGTACTGATACCAATGCCAGGAGCAGAGAGCTGAACCAGCTGGTGGAAAACTGCTATGCTTAGTGCTGCATACATGTGCGATGGCAGGTAAGCATCTCATTGCAGGGAAGAAAGTCCTACACTCTGTTATGCTCGAGTTTCTTTTTTTTCACTGATCCTCCTCTTTTACCGGTGAAAGTCATATCCATTTCCTCTGTACCTATTATCTTTCACTGTCCATGAGAGAACTTGCTTCAGTATTTGTATGTCGGCATTTCTAATCTGTACAGGATGTTTTTTATTATTTCTTTCTCCTTAATAGTGTTTGCTTTTCAGTTGTAGCTATATTCTCCAGAATTCATTTGTGGAGAGTGAAACCTTGCAGTGAAAATGAGAGATGGTAATTGGATCTTAGGAGGCAGCAATCCAGAGTAACCAAGGCTTGCTGGGAAGGGAGAAGGGAGCTGATGGTGAAATGCTTTTAACAGCAAAAATTAAAGAAAGGTGCATCTTGTGAGAATGTTTCTTTGAATGTGACTATGATAAATGGTTTTTCTTAATTGAATTCCTTACAGCTAGATATCAGTAATCTAATAAAAAGCCCTTTTATTCTAGAAAACAGGACCTGCCTGTTGTGCTCCTCTCAAAGCAAGAGCAATGTCAATTCAAAGGACCTTTGAAAAATCACATTATGTCCCATGTGAGATAGAATCAGTTGACCAAAGTCATGTGGCATGAGACTCCAAAATACGTGACAGCCACCATGTAGCTCTCATCTGGTCATGGTGTGGCAGGTTGCTTAGCTCTGAGACGCAGCTTGACTGTGCCTTAAGGTTATGATGGGTGATGTACAGAGACAAGCTTTAGTCAAAAATGTATCAACATTGATTAGTTTAGGGGAGGAAGACACTGGAAACTAAGTTAAAAGGATACTTTTTTTTTGGTAAGACTGGAAATACTGATGATTTAGGTTTTAATGATTTTGAGATTGTTGAACATGTCATTCCAAAATCCACCATCTTAGTGCCAGACTTAGATGTGAGTTTGTTACCCCAGTCAGAGCAGTGCTGTAATGGGGTGATGCGAGTTTTTTATTAACACCTCTCAAACACTTGTCACATGATGGTAGAGCATTCAAGGCACCCATTTGTGGTTTTCACAGAGAAAAAGATAGTTTCTTTGATGTAGAGGAGATGACCTTACTTTGGTTACATTGTACCCTTTTACCCTCAGCACAACAGTACCTGCTATTTCCACTTTGGTGGTCTCTGTTCCTGCTTTCCTGCTGAAGAAGGTAAGGGGAGGCTACTACTGGAAAAATAGGAGTAACTGAGATTAATAATGTGGGTCAAACTCAGCCCAAATCATACATGAAAATAAAAGTTGTTTTGTATAAAGTCAGTATGTGCAAAAAAAACCTTTTTTTTTTTTTTTTTTTTGTAGACAGGTGCAGGTAGAGCACCTGGAGCTACAAGAACCCTCTTCTCAAGTATCATTGGACACACTTATACCACTTAGGAAGCTTCTTCTAGTGGGCAGATAGGAAGGAAGTTCAAGTTTATCCCAGGCTCTAGGTAAAAGCAAAATAAAATTGATTGCCTGGGAGTCTTAGAAATATATCTGTTTTATCTTTTCATTTGTCACTCAGCATACACATTACAGTGCATGCCTGGAAGATTGACTGCAGGAATTCAGGACATTCTCTGGAAGCTTTAGGTATCTCTGACTTTTTAAAACTACAAGATGTTCAATTTATTTCAGTTTAACCAAGTGTTCTAGATTATTTTGTTCTCTAGTTGGTTTATTAATTCTCCTCAGCAGTATTTATTTAACTGTCTACAAATTTTCCATTATTTCCCTCAATTTATTTAGAAAATACTGAACCATGTCATCACACTCACCACCATTGAGATCCCACTGTAGGCCCTCTTAATTGGACAAAAAAGCCCATTAGCAGTATTTTTCTGAATGCTGTCATACAATCAGTTTTTAACCCATTTAGTATTTGAAATATTGATGTTGCATGATGCTAATTTTTAATCAGAATATTCGTGTGGTACTAAGTTGAAGTGCATTCACTCTAAATATATTAAGTTAATGCATCCACTTTTATAAACGTATATAGTAATTTCATCAAAAATGTGATTAAAAGAATTTGACAAGATGTATTTTCTATGAAACCATATTGATTGACATAATTATTTATTATCATTTAAGTCTGTATTGATTGAACCACTCATTTGCTGATCTATTAATTCCCCTGAGTTCTGATGTCACACTAACCACATTATTTGGCTCTTGCTCTAGTATGAGGGTTCTGGTACTCCTATCTTTCCAGTACTCTGTGTAAAAAAAAAATAAGTCAGTGCCTTGATTTTCTTGTTCAGCAATTTGAAAATACTTACTAATATGTTATCTGGATGTAGCTATTTGAGAAAGTATTTTTTAAAATGTTCTTTAACATATTTCCCCTCCTTTTTGATTTTGCATCTGAGGGTTGGATTTTGTTTCACCCAAAAGCCAGGTGAACTCAGTTTGGGGTTAAGAAATTATCCCTACCTGATTGTCAGTGAGATGTCTGAAGTGTAGCAAGAAGCTCCAGTCAGTTTTTGTCCATCCTGCATCTCCCAATTTATGGCATCTAAGGTGCAGCTCTTCCTCACTGCTTAGACTTGCATGAAAATTTAATTTTGGTTTCCAGATTTTTCAAATATATTTTCTTATGTTTTTCAGAAGACAAATATTATCCTACATGAAAATAGAGTGGGTCATGACAAAGCATGTATTACCAGAACATTAATGCACTTCTCTTTGGCCTTGTGCCTCCCAGAACTCGTGAGATGTGCATTAATGGCCCAATAATATGACACCCTATTGTGTCTTATTGCTTAATTGGACTCCAGACAAATTCAGTTAAACTACATATGCTGTCTTTGATGACTACTGCTGTACAGTCTTTTATATCCTACATTCTTAGATGATTTTGAAGGTCTTTGAGTTGTTTCAAATGTGTCTCTTGAGATCATAGATTGTAGAGGCAGAATTTTAACTCTGTCCTCGTCCCCTTGCCATCCACATTCCAAATGTGTGTGTGCTCTGATGGGCAAAGCACAAATCCTGAGATGCACACCTGAACAAACCAGAGCAGAAAAGTAGAAAGAGGCATTGCAATTGTCCCAGGTCTATTCTGCATGATTTGTGGGCCACAAAGCTCACCTGTAACAGCATGTTGGCCATGAGTGCTGTGTGGCTGCTATTCATTTGGCATCCATGGTGCCCTCATCTTTGAAAAAAACAAGGTCACTGTGAGTGTTTAAGGGGTTTCTCCCATACATTTCTCATTTCCACAGGAGGGCTGTGTGCTATGGCTGGAGCAGTAATAAAATATCCTTACAGGCCTTTCCACTGTGCTGCAGAGCAATCCCCATGTGAAGAATGCTGATGACTCCTGGGATAATCACAGAATCACAGAATGTTAGGAGTTGGAAGGAACCTAGAAGATCATCTAGTCCAACCCCCCTGCCAGAGCAGGATTACCTAGACCAAGTTACACAGGACCAGATCCAGGCAGGTCTTGAGTGTCTCCAGAGAAGGAATGGCAAATACCAGGTTGGAAAACAAATCAGATTATGATACCCCTCAGCAATTCACTTCACATTGCTTGAACTTGGGAAACTGAGGCCAAAAAGACACATTCCACTGTTGAGGGTCACACAGGAGGCATGGAGATACCTGGTAAGTAATGTTAATACTGGTGTCTATCCTCACTATGTCCCATAGTGAAACAAGACAGCTTCCACCAACTTTTGACTGACTGGTCCTGGTCAAAGGAGGAAGTATATGACATTTTTGGATTTGTGTGAGACCTGTACTACACAGTAAAGTTAATGTTTGTCTGATCAGAGTAAATTGCTGCTGGATTTAGTTACTTTTTGGGTGGAAATTAAGTTGATGTCTGTCAAGTTTCACAGCATCTTCACAGGATTCTGAAAAACATCATTGAATACCATGGGAGCTCAGGTCATTTCCACCACCCTTGCTGATGCTTGGTGTTAGATAAACTCTCGGTGCATTCCTATGCTGAGATTTCATGAGCATCACATGCCATGGATGACAGAGATTGCTAATTCACACTGTTGAAGTATTTAAAGTAGAAAGCTTGAAATTAGTGTCTTCATCAAAACTCTTAAAGCATTAATTTCAGAATAAAATTCTGAAGTGATTATGATTTGTATAAATTGCTTTAAGACATTGGACACAGTTTGAGTGCTTATGCTAATAAAAGAGCATCATCATGTTCTTTAGAAAAAAAAAATCTCAACTAAATGTGCTTCACTAAATCGTTATAAATGGTGATAAAGAAACCAGGGGAAATGCAAAGGGTTTAACATTAGCCTAAATTAATCCTGATAATGGCAAAAACCCAAGCCAGAAACAGTCTATCCTCGCTCATTATTACTCCAGCATTTAATACATTGATTTACATGAAGACTGGATGTGCTTCTAAATAATAGCTTGCAATGCTTGATGTCTTCAGGAAGTGGCACCACTGAAACCACCTTAGGCTAACAAGACCTAAAGAGTCTTGTCAGATGTGGACCATGGTGCCTGTTAATAACAGCTACCATTTTTTTTTGGCTAATATTGTGTTTCTTGTTGTATGGATTAAAAAAGGACTGCCTATTGTCATTTATGCTTGAAATGTGGATCTTTATCTGTCCCAGACACAATAAGCTTTTGGGCAGTGTGGTGTACACAGAATTACTGTTTGTATTTTCTGCTATAGCAAAGAACATCTCTTTGTTTGCTTTTAAAGCACTGCAATTTTTTCAGTGCTTTCTTTTTGAAAATTTATGTATAGTAAGAAGAACATTGAAATGAAGAAAAAAATAAAATAGAAATGTAAAGTTACATATTTTAGAAAATCAAATATGTGTGGTTTACAAAACATTTAGAAATGTTTTCCTACATTATCATAGGATCCAGGATAGTCCTGAAAACGAGAAGCACCATTCAGGTGCACTTAGGATGACAGATGGATTTGTATTGCTAATTCCTCTCTCACTTTCTCCTCTGTGCTCCCGTGTGGTGGGTCAGTGTGAGGCTGTCCCCGAGCTGATGCTGTTTGGGAGCTGTGAGGGCTGGTTCAGAGCAGGACATGCTGTTCTGCCACCAAGATGTGTGTGCTGGTTGATGGAAAGGAGGAAGGCAGGCAACCTGAGAGTGAGTGCCATGGAGATAACATGTTCAACAGGACTCATCTAGCCAAAGGTGAAGCAGTCTTGTCTTAATTTAAAAAGAAGTAGAAGATTTCTTAAGAGGATTATTTGGAAGAAAATATTTTAAACTATTTCTCCTAAAACAGAAACATTATACAAATATAGTGTGAAATTTTATGTCAGGTTTTATTCACTGTGAAATTTTAGGAAACCTATGCTGTGGTGCTCGGAGCACATGAGACTCTGCCCAGTGCTTCCCAGAGCCACAGACTCATCTGTAGCTGACACCAAGCTCTCCAGTTACAGCAGAGGGACTGTGATGTATTGTTACACAACTTGTAAGCATGTGCAGTAGGCCTGGAAAGACCATGCAAATTAATTACTGCAAGTGAAAGTTGTGGGCTTTTAATATGTGAGTTGTGCTGTGGCTGCACCCTTTCTGTTAGCAGTTTTAATGCACAAGAATTCACTGTTATGCCAACAGCAGCTCTGGTTTTTTTTTTGCTGCTGTCCCATTATTTGCAGTGTGATAATGAACCAGAGGAATTAAGGCTCCACTGTGTCATACTCTCAGAATAGAAAATATCTCTACAATATACAATCACTCCCCAAAAGGAAAGATGTTTTAGAAAGAAATTTGCAATATAAGACCTTTATTCAGCAAAGTGCCCCAGACCAGACTGATGGATGAGAGCAGCTTCACTGATTTGACAGTATCAAGCTAAACAATCAAAGATAAAGAAATGATTATTTCTTTTCAGGAACTGGCCACAGAGGACAAGACAATGATTTGAAGGATGGAGACCAAATAATCAGATACATAAATATTTTCTGCTCCAAATTGCATTTATTTAGGCTGGGATCCAGTGAAACCAAGTCTTCCTGGAGAATGAGAGCCATGTTAACATATGTGTCATTATTTTTGAAGGCTGCACCCAAGAACCAGAGTTTTCTGCTTTACCCATGCCAAGGCATACAGCCCTAGAAGACAGCATGGTCAAATGGAATGTGATGGTTGTGTTTGGCTGTAGTGGCAAATTTCATTATTTAGTAACTCTGGTTCATTTAAGAAGCACCAGATAGAACAAAGATGAAAGGTATAACTAGCCAGGAAAGAACAGTGGAGAATGGAATAGTGTGGTAGAGAGGTTAGTTGTTCAGATTAGATGGACAACCAGTTACTAGGTGGCTAGTAACCGTAGTTGGTAGCAAAAGTGATATGTTTTTTCATAAGAAAGTGTTGGGTTTTTTTTCTAAATCAAGAATGCTTTGCAGACTCATACAAAACACAGACTACACTCTGCTGTTTCCACATCCCAGGAATGTGTCCTAGCAATCCTGTCACTGGGCAGTCCCTGGGATCTTTATTTCCCTCCCTGCGCCAAAAAAAAAAAAAAAAAAAATTAAAAAATTTTGACAGCTCTCCTTTTCACAAAATGGATTTGTTTATTATCCATGCCTGTAAATAAAGATTCTCAAAGGTGTGTTTGACAAGCATGATATTGGTGACATGGCTCCTGCAGGTGTGCCATCCATGGGCAGGATTTGAGAGGGATGTTTGCAAAGCAGCCATCAGGAGGCTCTGCCTCTGAGCTGCAGACACCATCCTTTCTGGAAAACTGTCTTGTTTGCCAGGCACTAGAGAACTGTCCCAATTCAATGTGGGGAATGGTTAACAAGGCAGTTTTCTGCCTCCTATGTAATGTCTGCCAAATTAATCTACCACTTAAGACTGGAAGCTGAAAATCTAATAAGCAGGTCCTCAGTAAAGGATGCACTGTACCTGTGCCTAGAGCAGCTTCATCTTCAGCTCTGTTCACCAGCAGTGTGCCCTGTCATTACCCAGGGGAAAAAATAAAATATTCAGATTGTTATGATTTATTTAGAGGACACACAAAAAATCAAACCAAGTCAATATTTATCTATCTGAAAAAAAAGGCCAGTATATGACAGATGCTTTATTCAGGGTAAATTAGTAGACATATGTCTTAGAGAAATGCTGTTGTTGTTGATTTATTCTTTTGTCTTTCTTTCAGTTAAGCTTTCCTCAGGTGTTTTTCAAACCCCATAGCTTCTAAAGCTTCCGTAAAATGCCTGTTTTTTTACTAAACCACATCAGCTCTTTAAAATATGTAGGAAAGATGAAGTAATCTAATAACAACCTCAGAAAATAACTGTAGCTGAATATAAATAAAATTAAATTTTCACAGAGGAAAAAGCCATTTCAAACTATTTTTTCCCATATAATCCATACCACAGATACTCAATAATTCAGTGAGCTTTCAGGCAATATAAGTCAATGTTGACTTATTAAATGCATTAGCTATAAAACGCGTGTCTAGTAGGAAGGATGAGAAATGGTTTGTGTTCTTCCCTTTTCATCATTATTCCTTAGTGGGTTTAGTTCTAGGCTTTGGTTTACTCTTTTCTTTTTACATTTCACACTTTATAAAGAATGCTTTACAGCAACTACAGGAGCTCCAATGCATCATTAAAAAATAAACACATTTTATTCCTTACCAGAAACCTGACCAAGAGCAAAGTTGTCTTGGCTTTATTTAATGGAAATTCTAACAGATATTACATTAGTGCTTAATTAATCCTTCAGAGATGGCTAGCCAGATGAAAAAGTGGAAAACAAAACTGGTGAAGCTGGGAGTGAGGAATACTCCCAGCCAGTTGTGTTGGATTTTTATGGACAAGTGAGACAAAGAACAAAAAATCTGAGGAAATAAAATGTACTAATGCATTAATTTGAAAATAATGTGGAGTTCATTTCTCCAGGCAAGAACTACATTTACTTAGTATCATCCAACTGAAGAACTCAATATTTATGAAAATGAATGACATGTCCCAGTAGTGATGTATAAATTAGGTGACGGCAAACTTGCTGATCAAAAATGTCATTGGAAGGAGTCTTTCCAGGGAAATACTCCTCTGCATAACTCAAGATAGCAGGAACCTGCTGCAAGGTGCCTTTTCTTTGATGGATGTGGGAGTCAGTGAGGGCAATGCTGACCCAGACAGCACATCTGAGGGAGACTTACAGAAATGGAGTTTGTTTTGGTTTTTTTTGCAGAAGGTTGAACTGAGTCTGGTTCTTGCCACCCATGCAAAGTGTCACTCTTCCTACCAGTCTTTTTTTCTTCTGTTTTTTCACTATGGATGGTAGTAAGGATTTATCACATTTTGCTTGGAGGTTGTCTCTTCATATATGGTGTTGTGAAGGAGAATGGGAAATGTGCTGAAAAGTCTCCCAGATGCTCTCAGAATTACTGGTATGAAAATGTATGTAATAATGTTAATTAGGGGAACATGGATGATGACACTGGGAACTTCAAGACCGCAGAGAAGTCATGTGGTTGGAGAACAGGTCTCTTGGCTTGCCAGCTTTCTCTGCTGCCTTGTAGTCTTCCTTCCTCCTTCAGTGATGTATTTCTGCCTGAGCTGTCTACAGTAGTACTTTCACACTGAGAAGGCACACCAGCTCCCAGGAGACTAATGGTCAGCTCATCTGTCCCTAGAAGCTTTTGAAGCATGGACAGAAGATACAGTTCTAGCACAGAAGAATATAATTTAGGATCAGTCCTTTAACTGATGCACATAATTTCATCTGCTTGTCCACAAAGCATCACTGAGTTTCATCATGCTCAGACTGTAACTGAAGTTGGTAGATGTATGGCACACTAAAAAAAGAGGGTGATTTTATGCAGACAAAATTGTAGTGACAGTGGTGTCCAAAATCCTGAGGAATCCATGAACCAGAGAGCTTCCAAAGATTAGACCTTTAAGATCCTCATAGTTCAAAAAAGACTATTGGAGGTGGTAATGACCCTCATCTGTGCAAGTGCTGGGGCTTGCAGCAATTCCATGGCATCAGCATGCCAAGTTTTCAATCTGTTAATTGGATTTCTGGAATCAGACAACTATATTTTGTTAGGATGTTTGAAATTAATGGATCCCTGTTTCTGCATGTGGAAAACTGAACATCATCTCCTAATGTGATGTTTGTGAACCATATGTGTAATTTTGGGTAGGATGATATAAGAAAACATCACTGTCAAAAGTAGGATGTAGGAAATTATGTAAGTTGGAACAATTCAATAAGTAAATAGTTAAATAAATAGAAGGAAAACAACCCTCAAGCAATACATTTGGCTCTTGGCATATAACTCAATGAAAGGGAACTTGATAACTCAAGTCCCAAGCGAACTGATTTCCACATGTTTCTCTTCAGTATCACACATGGAACAAATAAATAATATCATTTCATCTGGTTAAGTTAGGTGAGTTGGCTGAGCTAAGACTCTGGGATACCATTACAAATGCACTAGGTTGGTTAGCCACTCAAAATGGATTTGAAAATACAACACACTACTGCCCCTTTGTTTGCTCCCCCACCTCCAAGAAGCCATTTATTTATTCTCTAATGCCTAAAGAATTATTTTCACATTCTTTTCTGTTAGTACTTCAGTGTGAAATATTCTCTGCAATATGAGTTCAGCTGTTATCTGCTCCCCAAAAAAAATTATTTCCACATTTGCTATGTAACAGTCTGACAAACAAATAACACCTGCAGAGGATCACGCTTAATAAAGAAAGGGAAGAAAAATAGGTGGAAAGCATGAGAATTCCACTAATGCTCAGTGATTGATCTTGTTAGTACGCACAGCCTGTCAGAGCACATTGCCCCGCCGCAAGCGCATGGCACTGAAGAGCCAGCAGCACGGGAAAGAAATGCATTTCTGTATAGATCACAGTCAGACACCCTCCCCCAGCTTTCTGAGCAGAGCTTGATTGTCAGCATTATACACATGCTCAGACAATGCTTTCAATAGACGCCTTTTTGCAAGACAATTGCAGAAAGCATGATAACAGGATTTGTCACCCTGATGTGGCTGCTGTTTCAGCAGGCATTATAATAATGAAAGGAAGTTTTACTAATTGAAAATGTGAATGAAATTCAGCTGTCTTTTTATTTTAATTCTTTTGGATGGAAGCCAATTAAGATCATCTGTCTAATGCATCTATTCACCCCTACTGCAACAATATGTCAATTATAATGGATGTCTAATAAATTCAAACTTCTCAGGACAGAGAGCTGAGCATACAAAACAACTAGTGAGAAACACCAACACATACCTGTAAAGCATTTTGGAAGGATTGCCAAACCCTGCAAATGGCTAAACATATTTTCTGCAGCCTGCCTAAGGAGAGTTAACCTCCTCTCTCTGGGTGATTTGGACACATCTGTGTCTTCCGATCAGTGTTCTGAGCTAGTGGTCCTCTTCAGGCATATCGTAGGACCTCATTGACATTATTCAGGGCTATTAGATAGATATCCATTTAAACAGTACACAGTGTTTGCAGGGGAAATAAGTCTGAGTGTGACATCACCTGTGTGTTTCATCTCATTTCATCTATTTACTCCGGTATTTCTTCAGCAATCTGGGGTCTTGCATCCCAGGAGGCATCTGACTATTCCTTGGGCTCTTCCCACTCACTAATAAGTGTGACCCAAAGGGAGGGGGCTTGTGGAGGGTAACTAGTGCTGCTCACTCTATGTCCACATATCTTTCAGGTAATTTGTCCTAGAGAGCTCTAGTCTAGTTGTGTGGACTGGAGGCTTGTTAGAAGAAATGCTTCTCTAGAGCTCATCTTACAGTCTGGTTTTATTTATAAATAGGTGAATTCACATAATCTAATAATGATGCAATGCAATGCAAGTGCAGTAAATAAAGGCACCTTCCTTCAAAAGCATATGCCTGATCCAGATTGAAGTTCAAGAGTAGAAACAAAGATGCTCACAAGAGAACCAGCATGCAGAGAGAGAAGCTATAAGAATCATAAGAAAGTAAGCTTAAAATTCAATTTTATCACTGATTAGTTTTAGGTAAGGTACATAAATATATGCAATTTCAGTATTTAACCCTTTGCTGTTATTAAGTTCCTTACAGAAATGGATGTTGAATAAACATTGCAATTGTTTACATAAGAACACTGCTTCTGTAAGATGCACTTTCTTGCTATGTAAAAGCTACTTTAAAATGCAGGTCCATGTTAAACATTAAAGCTTGTTTGGTGCTGTCACCAGTTCTGCTTCTGCATGCATCTCTGCTGCTGCTTTTGATGCTTCTGCTGTATCTGTAGCAGTGTAGCACTGGTGAGGATGTCAGAAAACTGATTATCTTTCAAGAGATGAGTGTAAAAAAATACAGTAATTTTTGAAACTACTGTAAAAATAACTTCACTGCAATCCTTTTGTAATTATTTTTCTGCAGCCATTCTTGATTTTAGTGGAATAAATCCTTGCCTAAAAAAGGCACACACTTTGAGTGAACTGTGTAGCATACATATGCACTTCCAACTCATCCACAGCAAGAGTTTAACCTAAAAGCCTACTCAAAGATTAAGTTCATCCAGTCAGGCAACAGAAACCCTTCCTGCACCTCCCTGTTCAACTAGAACAGACCACATACAAAGAATGAAAATGCTCCTCTTCTGTGAAAATCAGCTCCAAGCCAGGCATAATTTGAAATTATTATCCCACAAACCCCTACTACTAGCAAGAGCCTTCCAGAGTGTTTAGAGTCATTTATAGACAGTGTGGAAGCAGAAATGAGACACAACAAGTTGAATTTACTCTGAAAATGAAATTACATGACCAGGTGTGTGGCTCCATGAGAAAGCCTTTTTGATTGCAGGCAGCACCTATGAGAACCTCTGCTTGAGACCAAGATGCTCAGTCCTTTATGTTATTAGTGTTACAACAGTAATGTGGGATTAAATATTTCTCCTTTCTATATTACTTTGAATGCACTCCCATTGATCTTTCTATTCTAGTCTTCAATTTATTTTTTTTTTCTTAAAACCACTATAAAAGTGAGATATATTTATATATATATATGTATGGTTTCATATTTGTTGTGAAAAAGTTTGGAAATCATCAGCTATTTGCATCCCCCTCTGAATTGTTAGGCATCTATATTCTTACTCCTCTTCCAAACTTAAAGCATCAGATACCTCTTGAATTAAGCCATAGTGGAACTTCCTTACTTTTTAAAAATTATAATTGTTTTACCTGCATGAGCCTACTAAATATTAATGAGGTCCTAGATGGACAAAGTTTACATTCTAGTTTACTGAGAATATCTAATTGAAGTGCAGCTTTGACTCTGGGTCTTCTGTATTCCAATTTCATCTACTGTTATTTTTGGTTGAAAGTAAACTCCCACCAGCTCCTATTTTTGTTTTGTCTTTGTGATGGTCACAGCACTTTAGGCTTTGCATGTTTGACAGGAGGAATCATCTCACTGGTCTCTGCATAAGGCACACCCTGCTCTGCTCAGTTCTGCCAAGATATTGTATAGTGGATGCCCAGTGGGGGCAATTTGCCCAGGCACCTGGGGAATTGCTTTATGGAGGGAACTCAAAATGTGGGGAAATTCTGGATCTGTTTGGTTTAAGGAAAACTTTTTAAGGATCCACATTTTGCACTTAAGTCTCAAAAGTGGAAATGAATGCCATTAATTCCTGAGTTCAGCCCCATCACATTTCTATACTGAGGATTTTTTTGGTAGAAGCATTACAAGACAAGACTTTGAAGGAGAACAATGTATATATCCTAGTACTTACTGGAGAGATGTGCCTCATCCTACCCCCCAAAACCCCCAAATCTGGCATCATAAAATGTTTGGAGGATCCTGTTTGCTAGTTTAGTAAGTACAGTACAGTATGTAAGTGTACAGTACAGTGTACAGTACAGTGTACAGTGTAGTAAGTCTAGTACAGTGCATGCTGACATTACCTACTGATCACAAGGGGACATTCAGAGAAAAAGCTGATATTTTCAGGGCAGTGGAATGGGAAGATAATATTGCAGCATTATTTGGGTCAGTATATGTCCTGGTTGAAGTGAGAACAAAACAAATCATTTATAGTGGTTTTAGAGCTCAGTCTCTTCTAACTAACTGCACTTTCTGAAGTTAGGAGTGTCTTCTCACAGACTGTGTCTGCTTCTATCAGTGATAAGACCCCATTTTTAGAGTTACTACCAAGGACTGGAATGCATACCAAGGCCACTGCTGGATCTTGTGCACCACACCGGGGGCGTGTAGAAAGTGAAAGGTGGCATCTGCAGGGAGGACCGGACAGGACAGGTGACCCCAAACTGACCAGCAAGGGATTCCAGCCCATACATATCATATTCAGTATATAAAGTTCTAGGATCTGGAGGGTCTGGTTTGGGTTTGTCTATTTCTTGTTGTGGTTCTCCTCTTGGGGGCTCTCCCCCTTGGAGCACCAAGGAGGCCTCTGTCCATTCTGCCTTGTCCATTATCCCGTCAGTGTGTTACTGAACCTGGTACCAGAATGCAGGCTCCTGAACACAGCTCCATCTGCTGTGCGGCACAGTCTGGGACTCTCCCAGTGCCTGCTCCACAGCATCAGTGATGGTGACATAATTACTGTCAGGGAGGTTGGGTTCAATATTGGTTTTGTACATATTTGTATATATTCCATTTATAATAATAATAATTAAAGCTGTTCTAGTTTCCTTTTCTAATCACTGTGTCTCCATTATTCCTTTTCTCTTCCCCTTTTGGGAGGGAGGGGGGTTAACAGAGAGGGGCTGTTATAGGTCTAACGGGCTGCCCTGACCCTAAACCATGACGGATTTATTGGCGCCCAACATGCGGCATGATCAGAGCTCTGATGTGTTGCTGAATGGTTCAAAACTCCAGTTCTCTTATTTGAGAAAGTATAATTTTTTTTTATTTTTTTTTTTCTGAGCATCTTTAAGAATTGGAAACTAAACCAGACTGGCTAAATGTTGTAATTTCTGAGAGCAGTGTCAGTTTGTGTCTTTTTAGCATTTATTTCTGAGTTAAATGCTGTGCTGTTCCCTTATGTGCTGTACACATTATGTTAGTGTTTGGTTTTTCTCACTGTTTATCTGAAAGCTCTTGGTTTTGGGCACTGGGCAAAAGCTGCTGGTCTCTTGAGACAGTGTAATATTACATTTGTCAATATCAGTGAATATATCAAAAGCTTTGTGTGAGCAAAGCATCATAACTGGATTATGAATGTGAGTGATTTACTTGGTAGGATATAGAAAGAAGGCTGTGAGGAGGATTTGGGACAGGGGAAATGAAAACCTATGTTTTGTCTTCCTTGACTGTGACTTCTCACAAGGATGCATCATAAAAACAGCTCAGGACTATAATTTGCACAGATGGTAGGAGCTCTGAATAGAAAGGCAGAGAAACAGACATGAGTTTAGAGGAAAAAGAGAAGGAAAGGTGGTCTGAGTGTGACTCACCACCTGTTTCTGCTGCTCTGAAACCTGGAAGGAAAGCAACACAGAGCTTCTAAAGAGTATCTTGTATTAATAGAGTTGAGGAAGATAAAGGATTTCAAGACCTTTAAGGTCGGTCATAGGCAAATCTTCATAATCTCTGCTAGCAGATCGAACCATCTCAGGCCCTACTACACTAGTGAAAGACATGTGGTTTCTTGTCATTTCCAAGCACGGTCACATTATCCTGGAAAAGGTTTTGTTCACAAAGGTGGCTGACAAAGAGAATGAGAGTGGTTTGGAAAAGATTGTTCAAGATTTTACTGGGAATGATTCACCAGAGCAAATGGTATAAGCCCGTGAAGAGAGATGACTTTGGAAACAGAGGAGAGACTCTCTGGACAGCAGTAACACATTGTGTATCATATATGTTTAGAGATGGAGTGGCGGTGAAGGAGGCAAATGTGGGATTTTTAGTAAAAAGAAAAATACTATTATCCTATGAACATGCAAGATGGAAGGCACCAAAGAGGAAGCACATGGAAAGGTTAAGTTTTCGCATGAAAATGGAACATTAGACAGATAATAGGTGCAATGGAGAGCAGGTGATGGTATGCTGTTATTCCAGTAAGTGGAAGGTCTGGAGGAGAAATGCAGGTAAAAGAGAAGGCTGCATGTATTGAGAAAGGAAAAGAAGTGGGAGAAACAAGAAAGACAGTGTTATTTACCTTATAAGATTTTCCCTAAGAAGAAATCGATGGGATACAGTGTGAAGGGAACAGTGGTGGCAGCTGATGGGAGGTGCTGGTGTAGCTTCAGGAACAGGAGTCAAGAGAAAGGATAGAGCTAAGGAGGTAGAAGAGCTGAAGGAGGAAAAATAGACAGATATGGGCCTCAACCCAACAAATAATATTCACAGTGTTATCACTGAAAGCTAAGATACTTGTCTTCACCGACAGTTAAAACTTGAAGCCATGTAACTGAGTGTTTAACACATGCTAGAAAAGTGCCTGGTTATGGATGGGTATAACTGCTCAGGAGGCAGTTTCCCTCTTCCCTCTTCCACTACCAAATGGAAGGTAGTTTAGTCACTTTCTAGTTTTCCCAAAATAACAAGTGTGTCCACACAACTCTGTGATTATTATTGATGATGTAGTCTGTGTTTATTATCTCCTAGGCATTGGAAGTGGAGCCACATGTAGTGCTAATGCATGGTGCAAACAGTGCTATGCATAACAGATGAAGCATTGTATGCTCTCATGCCAATAAGTGTATAGTTATAAGATTTATATTAGGACTGTATTTGCAGACATTTTGCTGAATAACTCATACTATGGGATTTCATTTCTTGAGAGCAGGGTTTATCATGTTTATCATCTTTGTCCCATCTACTACTATTACTGTATGGAATAGAGGAGTCGTTATTTGCCCTTCAATTCAAATAAGTTCTGAGGTGCAAGCCACCTGCAAATCATGGCATTGCAGTCTGGCCAGTGATACTTGAGGCACAAATCCAACCCTAGGCAACCCAGATCTTTTTGGACAGTTAATCTGTTGTTGATCACAGAGGACAGAGCCCAACCAGGACATGCTGTTGGTGTGTTGGCTCACTTCTGCTGGGAGAGTAATGCACAGGATCAAGTCCTACAGCAACTTGCTCTGCTCCACCTACAGATGCAGCAGTGCTTTCCAACTACAGGAACCACAGATGGGGCAAATCTGAAATGGTGACACTTCTCCACTCATGTGGAAGAAGATCAGGTTTCTAAGCAGGTGTTTGTATATTTTCCATATCATTAAATATCTTCACCACCAAAGAGAAATAGATGTTCCTGGATCCATCAGTGATCACAGCACTGGTTGCTAGATGAGCCCCATAGGCTTAGGCTACACAGGAACACCTTGAAGAACTCTTGCCCTATGTCAGAAAAACTGATTGTACACCAGACGTCTTCCCTCTCTGACTAAAACAAAAGAGCCCAGGCTTTGCTCTCCTCATCATACTCAGGCTAGACATCACCAAAGGGTAAAGTCACTCATTGTTGCCATGCTCTGCTCTCTGCAGCTGAGGAGCAGTCTGAAGACCGATTCTCCCTCACCTTCTGCCTCTGTATTGGGTAGGCCAGTGCAGGACCCGTCTTTTGGGAGTATGGAGGCTGTATTCCCTATTTTCTTTTGTATATTTTTACAAACAGTGTCTTGTAAGGTATCCTGTTGCACTCAGAGTGTGAATTGCATGCAAATCATTCAGGTCACCCACCAGACAAATCACACTGTGAGTCCTCCATCTCGTTTGTTCATCCCTTACCTGTTGGGCTGGGTAAGGCACAGGTTCTTTGTCAGCCACTGAGCTGAAGGTACATCTCAGCTGCTTCTTGTGTCTTGAGTAAAGTAAGGGTGATGTTCATCTTCAAAAGCCTTCTAGAAATGTGATGACTTCAAACCTCAGCCTCTCTGCCAAATGTAGTTGAATGTGGCAAATAGGTTTAGAAATTGCTAGCAAAGAAAAGAAATGAAACATGCACAGGTAATGTTACATACAGGTAATGACAGACGCTGCAATTGCAAAAACTTAACGTCTTCAAGAAATCAGATGGAAAATACCTCTTTTAGGATGTTGGGTAGTGATAGGACTAGAGGGAATGGATAAAAACTAGAGGTGGGTGGATTCAGATTAGGTATCAGGAAGAAGTTCTTCACCATGAGGGTAGTGAGACACTGGAACAGGTTGCCCAGAGAGGAGGTAGAAACCCCATCCTTGAAAGTTTTTAAGTCCAGGTTGGATGGGGCTCTGAGCAAGCTGCTCTAGCAGGAGGTGTCCCTTCCCATGGCAGGGGGGTTGGAACAGGATGATTTTTAAGGTCCTTTCCAACCCTGACAATTCTATGATTCTTTACCTTCTTTGTCTTGCTGGGTCATTTTAGATGGAGTTTCTGTAGCACCTAAACTAGAGATATCCTCATCTTATCTAGAACCTCTAGATGACACTGTAATAGATGAAAAAAAGAAATTCAAACTCACAAAATACATTTCCCCTTCATATTTATTAATAATATCAGTGTTGCTTTTTTATTATTTTAATGGTTTTGTGAAAATAGAAATAATTATTACTGATTATTATTTATTTAAGTGATGACAACATGATTAATAATACTTCAGGATGGGAAGGATTCACACTAAACAACCTAGAATGGGGACATATTATCTCTATCGGTGTCAAAGTTCATAATATGCAGACATTGGAAAAATAACCCACCCGTAGAGGAAGGGTGATTAAAGACAAAGACGGATATGGCAACACACAGATAAAGGAGGTCAATATTTAGGATATAAAACAACTTAAGAGTCTGAGCCTATGCGCTCAGTCTGCTGTGAGCAGTCTTTGCTGAAGTGAGGCTGACATGCCTGTTAACTACCTACCCATCGAAGCAGGTTCAGGATCTGCCTGTGGAGACCCATGAACCCAATGACCCTTGGACACATTTCTTCCCTGGTAGATCCCCACTGTCATACATATCTTTACCAAAGCTAAATTCAGACAGTGATTTCTGTACTGAGTTATTGAGCTAATGAATACATAATAGCAAAGTTTAGGCCTTTTGTCCCCATACATTTTCATGTTTCTATCAAGTATCTTCCAGTAGCCTGCTTTCTAGTCATAGCAGCCAATGCTAGAACCCCAGTATTGGTCCTACAATTTGAAGGTACAGTGTCAGAAACACTTTAAAGGAGACTTTTAAATCAAAATACTGTCCTGCAGCCTGGGATCCTTAGCTTGTCTTGGAACAACTCCCTGTGTGAAACACAGTCCCCTCTTCTGCAGCCATTTCTACTACTTTTGCCCCTTTACCAGCGACTGCAAAGTGGTTCTGCTGCATGCTGGGACTGAGGGCAGCATTAAAGAGGATGCTGGTTGCCATCTACTGAATATTTGTTAAGTACAATCGCAGCTGTAGAAACAAGATGCCCATAAAGATCCCAATAGAGAGACAATTTCTACACAGTCACAAATTCTTTATCTGTTTCTTTTCACTTAATTACTTGACTACTACTGATTTAAGATTGTGTTTGCCTTTTGATTATGAATGCATGGATTAGAAACACAGTTTATAATAGCAGTCATCTTAAAGAGTATTTCCCTGCATTCTCTTTTGTGTTTCTTCTGCAAAACATTTCACTATGTGTCTTCCAGAGATTTTTCACGGTAATTAGTCCTAATTCTTTAATTGCCTCCCCCTCCATCCCTAAAAATGCTGCTTCTTCCTAGTGATTCTGGATATAACATATGTTACTGGCTATAAACAGGGGGGCCTATTAACACGGTAATAAATTTGCACGCTCTATAAATTCTTGCATCATTCATAATCTAAAAGATGAGGAAAAAAAACCTTTGATTTGTTGCCTTTGGACTGACCTTCAATGTGTAGATTTATATGGCAGATAACAGTGTTTTGAAACTCTCCATTACTTCAGGCTGGGGGAGGGGGAAATAAAGTATTTTTATAATTTTTTTTTAATGGAGTACACTTGATCCATCAAGCTTCAGTTTCATTTTGAAATGTGCCCTGGGAGAATATGCTGTAAATGCCAACATATTCAGTAGCATGAACTCAAGATGCTATCAGCTTGTAATGGTTGCCAGTGATTTCTGCTAGATACATTTTAAAAAACCAAACCAAACCAAACCAACAACACAAAAAAAACAGACCAATCAAACAAAAACAGAAAGATAGAAGAAATGGCTTAGAATTTTGTTTATCACCCATTCCCTCAGAGGAGCAGAATACAAACTATTATCTTCCTTCCTCATCTTTGGTGCTTTCTTTATTGAAATTCTCAGGCAGGGATTCTGTTGGTGCCTTTATTGGAAATTCTCAGGCAGGGATTCTGCTGGTGGATTTACCATTGACCGCAGACAGCAGTAACATGATTTCATTGCTGACTAAAGAAAATACAAAGCTGAACAGGACGTGGATTTTGATTGACAAGCAATAGGTTCATCTGTCTTCAGACTTCTAGATTCTTAAAGATACTGCTGAATAAACTATGCAGTTGCCATCTTGCAATGAACATAATTCATTCTGCCCCAAAACACATTCAGTTTTCAAAGAAGCTTTGTGTAAAATGACAGCATTAATAAAATGTTGACAATGTATATTATGGGGCAGATTCGTAGTCAATGTAAATTAGTACAAATCGGCTGAAAACAGCAGACACCTTTCTATCTGGTAAAACATATCCTGTTTATCTCTGTTATATTAGGCAATTTGTTAGAATGTGTGATTAAACATGTCTAAATAGTATAGGTAGGATAGGAATAGGTTAGTGATTTGACAAAGAAGCCCCTGAGAGAAGGTGCATTTTTCATGACATCAAAAGTTAGTTCTGTTGATGAAGATAACAGAAAGGTTTGCTCTATGTAATCCTGTAGATAATTATCTTCCACATGAAAACCCTATCTATTTTTTTTCTGTTATGCATCATTACTTTAAATATTTTTGTAACCACTTCATTACCATTTCCATGCCATTGCTTATTCTTTTATCTCAACTGTATTATCTGACATTGTCAAAATGAATATTAATCTCATGCTCTATATCTATGCAGCCTTTGATAACTACCCTGGTGTCAGACATCACATCTGTAATAAATATACCCTGAGTTGTTATTAAGTGTTGAGAATGTGTCCCGGTGCCTGCAGCTTCTGCAGAGAAGTAGAGGACCCTGCACTGTTCTGAAGAAGCAACTCCAAGAAGCAGTTACAAGGTTTACTTGCTGACATTTAAAAACAATGGAGTTGTTTATTCAGTTACTTTTTTTTTTTTTCCCTCTCTGAGCAAATAATCATAAAAGATCCTGTTAGGGTTTTGTTTCCAGAGTGACATTCTGGTTTTTATTTTCCCCCATATCCTTTTTTTTTCTTCTCTTTTCCAAAAGTGAAAGTTTATTATTTATATTGATTGTCCAATTAGAAAAACTGGTGGCTGCTTACCTGTTAGAATGGAAAGATTTGATTACAGGGCCTCAGGAGCAAGCTCTGGCTGAGTCATGAAGAGACATGAAAGGGTACAGTGGCAGTTAAGTCTCCTGGCACATGAAGGAGTGTAAACCATTGATCACAATACGAAATGCTGAAAACTGAAAAGGAATCCAATTTATTCTAAATAAAACTACTCTGTTCTCCAGTGACAGATTCCAGAGTCAGACACCAGAGAGGAATTGACAGCAGATGTTTTAGAGCCAAGACACAGAGAGGCTGAGTAATAGTATAGAAAAGAAATTGCTTTGAACTTCACCCCTGCTTTAAATACTTCAAATCAATAGGGTCACAGAGCTCTTTAATAGAGTGATGAGGTCTTGCCCCAGCAGATCTTCACAGTGACAAGTTGATGTGCTTCCTAGCAGCAGGGTCATAAAAATTTCAGGCTTCCCTCTGAAAGGGGGCTTTGTATTAGTGGGGTCCATTTGGAGTAACTCCCTTGTATGGCCGCTCTCAAAAGCTGAGTCCTAATAGTCTACATCTAAATGGGACTGACCTCATGAATTACCTCAAGAAACTTAATCTATAAACTGGCTTCTTCTTATGCAGACTGATGAATTCTTGTTTATTCCTAAATGGCTGTCACAAAACCTATTCATCAAACTCTTAACGGGGGAGAGAGTCTCACATAATCCTGCTTCAAGTGCGGCACCATTAAATAATCATTAGACTTCATTGCTGGTCTTGAGACCCACTCCAAATCCACAAAGCAAGCTTTTTACCATTCAGCAGAACTGCATTTAATGAGATTTTGACCTGATAAAAAAGGGTGTTTTTTGTCACTATCAGTTTCATGGCTGTGTTCTTTCTCCTTTCAGAGGCTGTGGTGAGGTTTATTTTTTTCCACTTTCTTTAACAAAAGTAAAAGAAAATAAAGGCAGATGGCCAACTCTTTCCAATATCCGTTTTCTTTATTTGAGCAGTTTAATGTAGTGAAACAGAGTGAAATGGTGCTACTTGCTAAATGGTAAACAACACCATTACCCAGAATTCAGCAGCAGACTGATACAAAACAGGGTGCTGGTGATTAATTAAACTGTTTTTGTAATTGTAATGCATGATACATAATAGATAGTGTGCAGTGTATTTTAAAAGCTGCAAATTAGCAAATAATAACTTCCTTACATAGCACATCTCCATTCCACGCTGTTAATGCACAAATAATAAAAAATAAAAGGTCATTACTGCTAACTAATAAAAAGAATGTCTTGATTTTCCTTACCCTGTAACCATTTGCTGGAGGAGTTGCATATTGTGGGGCAGCAGATCACATATCCCTTCAGAAAAAAATATGGGCCTTTTTTCTGCCATCTCTCATGGAAGCAAATGCACCATATTTATTATTAATCAATAACAATTAAAATAATCAGTCTGAGCTGCAACACTTCACAGTCTGTTTCTGAGCTGTTATAAACCCACTTATCACCAGCTCCCTCAAAAGAGCAAAGTTCATGTTCTACAAACAACTGCAAGTGAACACTTTCATTCATGTGGCCAAGTCAAGGGTGGCTCCCACGGAGAGGTAGGCTGAGGTTGCCGTCCCTATTCTTTGTGATACTGAAGCATGTATCTTATTTTGAGAATGATAGTGTCACTTAGATCAGAACAATGCCTGTCTTGAAGTTAAACCATGTGCCTGAATGCTTACCCAAACTTGTCCTAAATCCTTGTAATGGATCAGGTTTGAGCTGCTAATAAAACAAGCTTAGCCTGCTGATTTTTTATTTCCCTCTGTGTACTTAGTATCTGTCAACTAGGGCAGGATGCTCTGACTTTGAAGGCTTTCTCACTCACCACCAAAGACCTGAGACCTGCTTCCTACGGACTGTACATCTATACTGGGGATGTATGAGTCAGGCTGCTGCAGCATCTCTTCCACAGACTGCTTTTATGGTACCAGTCTTCCCCTATGGAATGTTTAGACCAGTGTAACTGACGGAGGCATGACTGGCAATTGCAAAACTCATTAGGTGCAAAGTTTTCAAACTCAGTGTTCCTCTGCCTGGGTAGCTCTGGTTAACCTGAGGTTTCTCTTCTACCACTCTGTACCTACCACTGGGAATCATCCAATGGCATAATTGTCCCAAATTGATGCTACGGTTGTTGACAGGCTGACTGTCAACACTGTGTTAATCAAATTGAACACTTAATTCATTTGATTTCAATCTCGCTGATATAATAATTACAGATAAAATAAATATTATTAAGAATAAGTAGCACTCAACCCAAATAGGGCCTCTGCTGTTTTCAGTCTTCTGCACTCTTTTTTAACACTGGTACTTTTCCATAGCTGGCAGATATTCAATGCACTCTTTTTTCTCTCTGATCAAGATTTTCTCCTTTTCCTAACACATATCTTCAGGTACCCTAGCCACATGTGGCTTCTTAGGGAGGAGATAGTTGAGGGGAGATTGTGAAGGATAGGGGAAAGAAATTAAGTACAACTACTGCCTGTGTTTACAGAATGAGGTTCACAGGATTATGTGTCTCAGAGAAATTTAATAAGATTCTGTGAGTACGTGATGTACTGTACTGTCTTGTGTGCGTAAGAGAAGCACACAGGTCTTGACATTCATATTTATTCATACAGGATTCCGAAATGGCAAGGTTTTAAATATAGCATAAAAATCCAAGGATAGTAATAAGGATGGATGATGATAGTGGAGTCTGATGCCTTAATTAATGCAAAGACTAACCCTGATTTTTGAGAAAAGGCAAGTTCTTCTGCCTACACCCATGCTGCTGCCATCCTCTGCTGTGTGGAGAGATGTGAATCCTTGGCCAGAATGCAGGGAGATGGTGCAGCCTGAGTGTGGCTGCACACTGCTGCTAGAGGCTAGAATCAACATCCAGCTGCTACCTTGTTACATTCTCCCTGCTGATCCCATGATCTAAGGGTGTGTTGTTTACTCATGCTGTTTAGTCTCCTTCTTCTTCAGCTCTTTCTTTGATTCCCTCTGTGAGGGATGTGGTAATGCCTGTAATATCTTTTATGAATGTTACATGTCCCATCTGCTTTTTGGAGTGCTATTGCATTGCTTACGGTTCTACAAGAGGAGATTGCATTTCTTACAGTTCTACAAGGGGTTAACTCCCGTGAGCACTCACAGCTCCTAACAAAGGAAACAGCAAGTTGGGATAGTAGACCTGGTGCTAAATTTGCCAAACTTTTTATGTAGCTTTGCCTAAAGGTTTTGCTGTACATCTGGACAACACAGTGGAAATCAAAGCTGTAGAATAGGAAAAAGAAAAAGTGCTGGGAGTAGGAAAGCAGAAACAAGCCAGTGATGACATTTACCATGATATGTTTCCACCTCTGCCTCCATCAGTTGCTAGGAGCCACCTGAGATGCAGCTGATCGTTATTTGTAGGTCTTTGACTTGATTAAAACCAAAACACCCCCTCATTATCCCATTCTTCTGTTCTCTGCTTTGGTCACTCAGTGTCCTGTCTCCCTGAGTTTTTAATGTTTTCAGCACTTTCTGCATTCTTATCTGGCTTCATACCTCTTCTCAAAACCATCACTTTCCAGAGTATTACTTGGATATTTGTCCTGTTTCTTGCCTTACCTCGCTCATTCTTTACAAGTCTTGTATCTTAGTTTAGATCTTATAGCCACTTTCCAGTACCTGAAGGGGGCCTACAGGAAGGCTGGAGAGGGGCTGTTTACAAGGGCCTGTAGTGAAAGAACAAGGGGTAATGTGTTTAAATTAGAGAAGAGTAGATTTAGACTGGATATCAGGAAGAAGTACTTTACCTTGAGGGT